>OVBA01004240.1:0-24261 GCA_900406435.1 Lepidium aucheri | reverse complement strand
ATTTTATTGTACTATTATTAGCTTAAAATCTTATCATATTATAACAAATAGAATTTCATAAGTTAGTAATAAATAGATTCTTTCACATGTCGAACTCAACCATCCAAAATAGTGGAGTACCATATTATACATAGTTGGATTTCAAAATTTAGTAATTAACGAGATTCTTTTGAGTGTCAAATCTTATTATAATCTATTATATTAAGTTGGATTTCAAAAGTTAGTAACTAAAAAGATTTTCCACATGTGAGATCTTATTATTAAGTTGGTTCTCAGAATTTACAAATGTACAAATTTCTAAGACAATATTCAAAATATATATTAAAGATTATTTAATAAAAACAAACCCGTGCAATCGCACGGGTCCATATCTAGTTTATGATAATTGATTGAAAGATATAGTTTCACATATTCTCAATGATTTAATGATAACCAATTTTTTGGACTTCTTAAGTAAAATCATATGTTATAATAGAGATCTTTAAAGATATAATTTAATATTTTGAAATTAATATAGAAGATATATTTGACATAAAAGATTATCATTGTATTTAATGCTACACGATAATAGATTTTGACAAAACTAATCTTTCTAATATTCTAGTAGAATAACTAAAATTTAATGACATTTTTTGTATTATACCACATAATTTTAATATTATTTTTCTAAAAAACTACGTTTTCATTACATAGAAGATTTGACTAAAATGATACGATGATGGTTTATATGGTTAAATATAAAAAAAACAAACGTATAATTTACAAGGAGAAATCACTTTTACAAATGTTCTTCTCTCGATCTAAGATTCAAAATGTCCATGGTGATGGATAAAATGTTTCAACATGTAGGATCGAGAAATCGAAGAACTCTCTCTCCTCCCGACTCTCTCATATCTCCCTCCTCTGTGCACAACTTAAAGATGTTGATCTTCCTTTCCGGTGGCCACCACTCCACACCGCCGCCGGTTAGGCATGTATCTCCTCTTCTCTCTCTTTTTTTCTTCTCTGTCCGCCTCATCTCGATGCGCCCCATATATGAGCATCTCTGCCTTTTATAGCTTCTTCTCTGCTAGCTGTCTCCACCGAATACTGTGGGTGTTGCTAATCTTATTGTCTTAAGAATGTTTTAATTCCATAATCATCTCAGTAATATTAGGTTTTTTTCAATATTGTACCATATCTGGTCAGCCTATTAGTCAAGTTTCTACATAGTGTGTACAGTGGGATTCGATCCCTAGTTATGTGATGGTATTTGCCTTTAGTAGACTTATCACTTGCCACTAGATGAAAGTTACTTCGCTCTCATTAATATTAGGTTAGCATAACAATATTGTCATACTATTTATTGTCTCAACTAATGTTTCTTAATAATTAGACTGATAAAGGAGAAAATTATGACAAATGCCCAAAAAAAAACATAATCATCAAAAATGCCATCACACTGTTTACTCTCATTAAAAATATCCTGAGAAAACTAAACATGGACATAACGATGGGATTTTTTACTTTTTTGTCCTTCCAATAAAAATGCCTATACGAACTAGATATGGACATTATAATGTTGTATTTGACATGGACATGGACATTCTCACAAAAAAAAACATGGACATGGATATATGTCTCAATTGGTCATGAACATACACTAATTTAGTGTTCTTGACGTAAATGGATATGGATATATATTATTTTATTCAAATGGACATAAATATGTATATATTTCATTCAAGTTGTCTATGTCCATTCAAGTTTCCTTTCCATGGATATTGATATATCATCCGCAAAATTCTGTCCACCATGTCATTTTGTACAAAACCAAGGGTAATTTGGTCTTCTCACCCTCAAAAATTTTAAAAAATGAACATGGACATAACGTGTACAGTGCCAGGGCATTTCTCACAATTTCCAAAACATACAGAGCAGGATTGATGATATTCTCTTGATAAAGTTTGATCTGTAGTTAAATTCTCAAACGCAAATACATTTCTATTCTATTTTTTTAGATATAAATTTCTTTTTTCTTCTTTAAAATTTTTTGAAACGAAGCCGCGTTACTCTCAGTCTGGTGGTTAGGATGATCCAGCTAATGACTCAGGGTACCGAGGTTCAATTCCTCCCCACTACACTAGTAGAATAGAAAGGGATTTTAGGGTGTGGGCTAGGATATGGATCGGTCCTTGTCGATCCAGTTATTGACAAAAAAAAAATTTGAAACGATAAAATTTAGAAAGAAAATTAGAGTAAAAATGTAACACGTTATATTTACTTTATATTTTTCATTGTGTTTAACAAAAAGAATCTAAACACTTGTCATTGTTTCCGTAAACGAAATTCTTTTGGCAGATTCATTTAACCTTTAAAGTAACTTATAATTTATTGATAGATTTCACGATTAAAGAAACATGAGATCCTTCATCTTCTGAAGAAGTAAAATTGAAATTGTTTAGTTTTATTGTGAAAAGCTAAAGAAAAATATCATTTCTTTGGGCTTTTTTGGCATTGATTATGCATATGTTTTGCCTTTTTTGGTAGTAATAATAACATAAATGGTTTTTTTTTTTTTTTTTTAAACGTAACGTAAATGTTACTGCAAAGCAATCAGACTTCATTTTAAACTCGTTAGAATTATTTTACACATATTTATATGAGCTATAGCCTACAAAGTGACTAAGTCGTTTTGTTTAATATTGAAACATAAATTTGAAATTTTGATTTACACATTAGAGACTGGTAAATGGTAATATACTTTTTCGAACTGACCCAAGATCTAAAAAATGACATTTGTTCAGATTGTATATATTTAGGATTTTCTTTACATATTGCGTATTAGAATAATATTCTTTTTCTTTTTGAGAAATTTTTTTTATCTCTTTTTCTAATAAGGAGTTTGTGCTCAAGTAATAGGGGTAAGATTGAAACTTTAAAGAATTCGTAGATAGGATTCCTCTACTATACATCTAAAACACATTTTCCTAGTTAACTTTTTTTTCTTTTAAATTCATCTCTTTTTCTTCTAATTTTTTTATTCTTACAAACGTAAATTTTTTAATATCACTTTAATATCATTTTTTTGTTGTAAAACGAATATAATATGACCTTCAACAAAAAAAAAAACAAATATTTATAAAAAGAAAACAAAATACACTAAAATCTCATTTTGTTAAATTATTAAAGTTATATATGAATGATATAACTATATATTACTAGAAAAAGACTCGTGCATGAATCTTAACAGATTCAATCTTATCAAAATAATTGTAAATATTCTTTTATTTTTTAAACATGTAACCGCCTCTATAAACTATAAATAGAGGCACAATCCTTTGAAAAATGGACTTTTTGACATACTTTAAGCTAATAAGAACACCCTATTCGGCAATCATCTCTACTTGTTTTTGGTTAACTACTCTTGCTCAATCCAACTCACAAGTGTCCTTGCCCATTCTCTCCCACTCTTTTAATCAAGAACCTTGGTTGTATGTACTGTTTGTGCTAGAACCGCTTTCAATAGTTAGCTCCGTCTATGGGGAAGATATCAAAGGACATCTTCACACAAGCAAGAGAAAGTTCTAAGATAAGAAGGATGGTTGAAGGCGAAACCACCGTCAGTTCACTGGAACGGAGGGAACAAACATTGAACAAACGAACGGGTCAACCCGGAATTCAACTCGGACTCAGGAGGAGAACCGACAAGAAACTTTGTGAAGACACTGATCTTCCACCACCACCATCAGGATCACCGACACTCGGGACCTTAGTATGAGACCTGATCGCTCGGTACAAGATCACTCTATAATGCAAAGCATGCCCGAACATCATGCCCTGACAACACTAGATGTCGCAACTATGTTGACAATGATAGACGACATGTGGTTAAAATTCCATCAAGCTACCAGCTCAGCACCTGAGATAGGAAGGATCCTAGCCTAGGCGTAAAACTCGCCATTCGCACCAAGATTACGGAGAGTCTCAAGGAATAGAGTGTTACGACTTTGATGTCCTTCTTACGATGGAAACACGGATCTAGTGGAATTTATGAGCGCCTTCGATGTCATGATGAACAGGACAAACTACACCATGGACAATGAAGACAGATCTTACTGTCAGCACTTTGCTAAGAATTTGACTCGTGACACCTTGGTATGGTTCACCAAGTTGCCACCCGGGTCAATCAAAAGCTTCAACCAACTCACCGAGTTGTTTATGAAGCAATATGCCTTATTCGTTAATCTAGATGCCTCAACCGCCGAGTTGAGATCCTTAAGGCAAGGTTTTGACGAGCCTTTCAAGTCATACCTCAGACGCTTCAAGAAGATTCTGACAAAAGCTAAAGTCAGTGTTGACATGGCCATTAAAGCCCTCCGAACTGGAGTGGTGACCAAAAAAGCACTCAAACAGGACCTTTTCATAAAAAGGCCCAATACAATCTCAGATGCTCTTTGCAGAGCAGCGAGACACGCAAACTACATGGAGGAAAAGCAAATCCTCTCTCAGAATCAAGATGCTCAATGCAACTCAGCAACGAAAGAGTCGGGAGAAGGGCACTATGAGCAGAGACAACATAGTAGAGGAAAAGAAAACTCGGTAACAACTTTTCAAGTCAGGGAGAATAGTAGCCCCCCCACGGTAAGACATTCAGAAACACCTACAACTTGAATTTACTATGAGTTCCACAAGAAAGCGGGTCATTCGACCTCGAAGTGCAAACATCTACAAGAATTCCTTGCTGTAAAATTTAGCAAGGGAGAACTGGAAGTTTCCGAAGAAGAAGGTCAAAACTTCAAGGCACAAAGGCAGAAAGAAGCCGAGCTGCAAGAAGCTAGTTTCAAGACAAACCCGAAGAACGATACTTCAGAGGTAGCAAAGCGACAAAAACCGGTTGGGACAACGACGAGTTTGGCGATCCACGAGTTGTTGTCGTCGTAATCATGGATGGATTACAGTTCTGTGATGACACCATCCGTTTGATCAAGGAATATGAATGGAGAATTATTGCTTCAGTCAACCAGGAACCCCTAGAGGAGTTTATGCACGTAGTAGACTCGGCGATAACATTCATCGTCGAAGATATTAAAGGAGTTAACTTTCTGCACAATGATCCCATAGTCGTCAAACTCCGAGTTGCCGACTATGATGTTTCATGAATTCTCATCGACACTGGAAGTTTAGTAGATCTGATATTCAAAGAGACTTTGGATAAAATGGCACTGCCAGACGTTTAGCTCAAACCTGTGGACAGGACTTTGACCACATTTGATGAAAGTATAATCAACGCAATCGGAACAGTGAAGTTAGTGGTCTGCGTTGTAGGAATCATGAGATGGATCAAGCTACTTGTTGTAAACAAACCACCGATCTACAACATGATCCTGGGAACACCATGGATACACACAATGAAAGCTGTTCCGTCAAGCTATCATCAATGTGTTAAAATCCCAATAAATGAAGGAGTCTACACACTTAAAGGAGATTAGAAGATATCTAGAACTTGCTTCATCGCCGAGCTAAAATTTTGAAACAAGTCATATATGATCACAGCGACAGTGGGAAGCAAAGCGTTGTCTTAACCACCTGCTCCCGAGAAGCCGGACCAGTCAAACGTAGAACTCATCAACATTGATTTCACAGACTCATCAAAATGCATAAACATCAGGATCGACTTGAGCAAGCCGATCAAAGACAAGTTGATCCAACTACTTGAGAAGAATGTGACAACATTCATATGAACAGCGAGTGATATGCCTGGAATCAATCCAGAAATCGTAAGTCATAGGCTAATATCAATCCGACATCCAAGCCGATAAGCAAAAAAGAAGGAAACTCAGGTCAGAGAGAATAAAGGCCGTAATCGATGAGGTTAAAAAGCTAATTAAAATCGGGTATATCGCCAAAGTTCAATATCCCGAATGGCTAGCCAACACAGTAGTTGTTCTGAAAAAGAATGGAAAATGGCGAGCCTAGTGGACTTTACCGATCTGAACAAAGCTTGTCCTAAGGACAACTTCTCATTGCTGAATATCGATCGAATCTTCGAAGCAACCACAGGAAACAAACTTCTTTCATTTACGGACACTTTCTCAGGATTCAACCACATTTGGATGCATCTTGATGACATGGAGAAAACCTCGTTCATCACGGAGGGAGGAACTTATTGCTACAAAATCATGTCGTTCGGGTTAAAAAATGCAGGAGCAACCTATCAGCGGCTAGTAAACACGATGTTTGCAAATCAACTCGGACAAATGATGGAAGTATACATAGACAACATGATGGTCAATTCGTTAAAAGCAGAAGATCATGTCAATCATCTAGCTCATTGCTTCCAAACACACAGATGAAGCTCAACCCTACAAAGTGCACTTTCGGGATTACCTCAGGAGAATTCCTCGGATACATAATCACTCAAAGAGGAATCGAGGCTAATCCGAAACAAGTTACGGCAATCCAAGAGTTACCTTCTCCAAAAAACAAACGAGAAGGACAAAGGCTTATAGGTCTTATAACAGCCTTAAACCACTTTATATCGCTCTCAACAGACAAGTGTCTCCCGTTCTACAATTTTCTACGGGGAAACAAAGAATTCAAGTGGGACAAGACTTGTGAAAATGATTTCTCCGAGTTGAAAGAGTACCTTACAACACAGACAATCCTCACAAAACCAGAAAACAGAGAACCATTGTATTTATACATCGAGGTTTCTACCTCAGCAGTAAGTGGTGTACTAGTTCAAGATGACAGAGGAACTCAGTACCCAATCTTCTATATCAGCAAGTTGTTGGACAGAGCCGAGTCCAGATACCCGACTACGGAGAAACTCGTGCTAGCGGTAGTCACTTCGGCAAGGAAGTTACGACCATACTTCCAGTCTCATACCATTATAGTATTAACAAATCATCCACTACAAACGATATTACATAGTCCAAACCAGTCATAGCGATTGACCAAGTGGGCAATTGAGTTGAGCGAGTACGACATTGAGTTCAAAGGACGAACAAGTGCAAAGTCACAAGTACTATCCGACTTCTTAATTGAGTTATCCCCTGATCTATAATCTCTATAGTTGGCCAAAGCTCAAACATGGAAGATATATATGTACAAATCTTCATCACGACACTGCTCGGGAGTCGGCATCCGACTAGAGAGCTCGACAAGAGAAATCCTAGAACAGTCATTCCGACTTGCATTCCCGGCTCCCATTGACAAAGGATAGTCTGAGGCATTAATCGCAGGAATAAAGCTATCCAAGGAGGCCGGAGCAACCAACATTGATTGCTATTGCAACTGCCAACTTGTCGTTAACCAGGTTAACAGGGGTTATGCCACGAAAAATGATCGAATGAAAGCTTATCTCAAAGTCATTACAGATCTGATCAAGGACATGTGATTCAAGAAGAGTCAGATTCCAAGATGGCAGACGCTGAACAGATCGACAAACCAAAGGTGGATTAACAAGACAAGATCCTCGCATACATCGTAGATGGCAAAACATTGGAGGATCGATGGGCAGCCTATCGTTTAAAAGCCAAGAGTGCCTTTTATGCCCAAGTCGGTGAAAAGCTTTACTGAAGAAGTTCGAACAGAGTATTAATCACTTGCGTTCACGGCAATGAGGTTGACGAGATCATAAAAAAGTCACATGATGGAGTGGGTGGAAACCACAACAGCGGAAGAACAGTCGTTCAAAAAATCAGAACACTCGGCTACTATCGGCCTACTATGGCAAAGGATTGTGCTCAATATAACACTAAGTGTGACAAATGTCAGACACACGCGCACATCATTTACGCTCCAACCAAGGAGCTGACCTCAACAATCATGCCTTATCCATTCACGCGATGGGCAATGGATATAGTCGGACCATTACCATCATTACGACAAAAAAGATTCATGCTGGTCATGACAGACTATTTCTAATAGTGGGTTGAAGCAGAGGCTTATTCCCAGATCAAAGACAAAGTCGTGATCAAATTTGCATGGAAAAATATTATCTGCCGATATGGTCTACCTTATGAGATCGTGACAAATAACGGATCACAATTCATCTCAGCGAAATTTACCAATTTTTGCGCCAGATGGAATATCTGTGTGAGCAAATCAACACTACGAAACCCACAAGGCAACAAACAAACCGATGCCATGAATAAACAAATTTTTGATGGTCTAAAGAAACGACTCTCCAAAAAGAAGGGAAGTTGGGCTTCCGAGTTGGAAGGCGTGTTGTGGTCACATCGAATCACACCTAGACGCTCGACCGGAAAAACTCCATTCTCTATTTCTCATGAAATGGAAGCGATGGCTCCAACCGAGATAGTTGTGCCAACTTTACGCCGACAATGTCTTCCCGGAAACAAAGATGCTAACAACGATGATATGGCAAATAGCATTGACCACTTGGATGAAGACCGTAATGAAGAACTTTTTTGTGTACAAAACTATAAACAAGAAGCTGTAAAGTATTACAACAAGAAAATACGTGGACGACACTTTCTTGTAGGAGATTTCGTACTCCAAAAAGTATTTGAGAACACCGCCAAACTTAACGCCGGAAAACTCAGCGCAAACTACGAAGGTTCGTATATCATCTATGAAGTCATAAAAGCAGGAGTTTACAAGATCGCCACTATGGATGGGGCACCGCTTCCTCGAAGTTAGAACTCCATCAACTGGAAATGATACTATTTCTAAAAATCTTGCCAACTCGGCGAATTAGATGCGTTACTTGGCGCATCTCTATTTACTAAAGTATGTACTGAGAACTACGCCTTGCCTTGATCCCTTTGGGGTACGTAGGTAGCCTTTGGGTTCAGATAGAATTATATAATATTTTTATAAGTCCCAATTAGGGCTAAAAAAAAGATTACACCCTATAGTCACTAAAGTTGAAAGTCAGGATAAAATCTCGTAAAATCAAATGCAATTTATCTTTAAGCCAAGTCTTAAAATCTTGCCAAGCTCAATCTCAAAAAACTTGTCCAAGTCTCAAAACTTCACCGAGTCTAGTATCGGGAATCTTTGACAAAGGCCCAGCCTTTATCTTTAAAGTTGAGTTTTAAAACTCGCCGAATACAATCTCGAAAAACTTTAACAAGAATCTAATTCTTACTCCTAATCCAAATCCAAAAGCAGTTCTTGACTACTACGAGACTAACTCCTCGTAACACCGACGAGAATCTAATTCTCGCAAAAAGACAAAGCATAGCTCTGTACATATCTTTTGATATTAAATTCTCACAAACGACGGAACATAGTTCCATACAGACTTACGAGATCAATTCTCATCAAAACGCAAAGCATAGCTTTGTACAGATTTACTGAGATTAAATTCTAAGAAATGACAGAACATAGTTCCTGACAGACTTACGAGATCAATTCTCTTCAAAAGGCAAAGCATTGCTTTGTACAGATTTGCCGAGTTCAGCTTCTCGCAAAACAACGAAACATAGTTTCGTACAGAATTACGAGATGGAAGTTTCAACAAAGATAGAACATGATTTATGTGCAGATAATCAGAAATTCCTTAGAACAAGTTTTACGAACACAGTTTCCGAGTCCAGAATTCTTAAAAAACTTAAATTGAGTCTTAAAATCTCAGCTTTAAAAGCCGCATAATAAAAGTTCTTTTCCTAAGCTAAAATGAGATTAAACTCTCTAACGCGAGATGAAACTTGACTAAACGCGCAAAGACAAGAAAAGGATTTTGGGAATTGGAATTCGTAAAATAATAAGTCAATCGTTTGATGAACTTTTCATTACACAAATCATAATCGAATATCAAACTTCATAACTAATGATGCTTCATTTACACAGGAAAAATATTTACAAAGGAAAGTACCGATTACAAAAAAGTATGTACAATTTTCAAAAAAGGCAAGCGGCGGTTACAAAGAAAATACTACAACAAAGCCCGGAAAAATCATGGCGCTTCTGCGAGTCTACTTTGACCAGTGTTGGAAGCTTCTCCCACCTCAAAAACAGAGACGAACAAATCTTCTGGAAGTAGTGGTGTCAAGCTCTGCCTATTGACGAGGCCCTTAGTCTCGTCCATATTGGCGGTCATCAAGTCGGTGACCTCAGAAGTGATGTCAACTCCCCGAGCGGACAAGCACTATAGAAAGTTTGTCAACCCAAGATATTGGGTGTACGACAAACAAGCCTCAATGGTCCTATCTAGGTTGTTAAACAGAGCAGCAATTTGGCTAAAACGATTAGACGGTTGATCACGGAGAAGCTTGAAAACCCTTAAATACTCAATAGTTAAGGCCTAACGGAGTCGAGAATCAAAGTCTCCCCTCATGGAGTCCAACTCGGCTCGCATCTTCAGAACCTTATCGCCAGCCTTCTCAGCAGACTTGAAGGCGGCACCCGGATCAGAGTCGGCACAATCAAGCAACTCCGACAAAGCTGCATTCTGTTCCACCAACTTGAGAACGTTTTCGCACTCTAGCCTCAACTCATCCTTGACACGAACGAGCTCTTCCTTGACAGTAGAGTGCTTAGACAAAAGTTCCACCACCTCAAGATAATCCCCAGCAACTCAGGTGGACAAGTTCCTCCGAGTACCGCTTTCTGAGTTCACAATGGACTTTTCCAGTTCCAACATAATGCTATTCAGGCAAACGATAAACTGCAAAGACATTGGAAACACAACAGTTAGAAATGAGAAGCAATTTAATAACATGAAGAGACAGTCAGAAATCAATACTAACCCACAACAAAAAATAGGAAGCCTCTTCGTACTCCTCACGTTCTTCATCTGATCCGGGGAGGGGAGGTACTCAAGCGAGGTCCTAATCTAGTTTATTAAGTCGGCGCACTCAAACCAAGAGTCCAAAATTGAACGAGGATTAGTGTGATTATGGGTAAAACGGAAGTCGGGGGTCCCCTACCCCTTTCGCGAGAAGTACCCGCATAACCACTCCTACCATCTCCTCTGGGAGAACCAATCCTCAACGGCGGATGAGCTCTCGCCTTTTTTGCAGGTCGCGAATCTCTGCGACCGGACTCAGAAGAGACTTCTACAATGTCCCAAGATGGAGCGACTGAGGGCCTAGAAACCTTAGAAGGCCTTCCAGAAGACCAAACATTTAAACCATCAACCGTAGAGTTCACACCGGCTTCAACATTCGAAAGTCCAAAATCGTCAAGACCCATCTTTTTAAAAAAGAATTAAAGAAAAAGTTTGAAGAAATTGAAAAGATCGAAGTTGGAAGAGGTTAAGAAGCAAAGTCAAAGTTGCTACGAAATATTGCAAAGATGAAAAGTGAGTGTTAAAAGAATAAGAAGTGCGGTATTTATAGAGAATTATCGGAAGACAAAATGATGCCAAGCGGTAATTATGACTGAGTAGAAGTAATCGAAGCAACGCCACACGGTAATAATGATAATTCGAGTAAAACTGAGGTGACTGTTTGACTAGCCCACTCACGAAATGACATGTGGACCAAAGATTCTGGAAGTTGGAAAACCATCCGACTCGGAAATTCGGCACCAGAATTTTCTGAGTCTGGGGGGGGGGAGAATTGTTAGAGGTGGATCCAAAACCTACATTGGTGCACGGAAAACAACAGGTCGAATACAAAAGAACAACTCGTTTGCAAGCACTAAGTCTTCAATTCGGATAATATATTCAACTCCGCAAAAGTCTCGTCTTGGAAGGTTCTTTGAACCTGAAGAGAAGTCGGATGATACGTCAGCAAAACAAAGAAATGAAAATTTTTCTGTTCCGACATGGAAATTTTTTCATAAATCTAGCACGAATCTTAACAAATTCAATCTTATCAAAATAATTATAAATCTTCTTTTATTTTCTCACATGTAACCGCCTCTATGAACTATAAATAGAGGCACAATCCTTTAAAAAAGGGGTCGGCTTTTTGATCTACTATAAGCTAATAAGAACACCCTAGTCGGCAATCATCTCTACTCGTTTTTGGTTAACTACTCTTGCTCCAATCCAACTCACAAGTGTCCTTGCCCATTTTCTCTCACTCTTTTAATCAGGAACCTTGATTCTAAGTACTGTTTGTGCTAGAAGTGGTTCCAACAATTTCTAGGTAACTTTTATTTATAATTCATTTTTTAATTCTTATATTATACTATAATCTATTTTACAATTCTTATATCTTCCTATAATTTCTTTCACACACGCATTTTTTTTATAAGACCCTCAAATAACACAAGCTTAGTAAGAAAACTTTACATTACTATATCTTGCTATAATCAATTTTCTTTGGTGATGAATTTAATTAATTTTTCTTTCTTTCAATTATCCCCTATTATGTAATCTTTTCTTTTTCATATAAACTATGCACTATTTTTGATTTGTGCGATTCGAAATTATTTATATTTCTTATTGTCTATATTCTCTTAAAATATGATAACTAGATCGACAAAGAATTTTCTTGAGTAAATTTACCAAAGATGGATTTAGTGTTATTGTTATTAGTGTTTTTTACTCAACAATTGGATCGACAAGACCCGATCTATAGCCTAAAGTTCATTCCTAAAATCGTCTTTTTAAAGCTATTATACTGTAGCGGATAGGAATTGAACCCTGATACCAAATCATTAGCTGGATCATCCTGACCACAAGACTGAAAATAACTTGATATTCTTATCAATTTTGTGTTAATTAATAAGGAGTTTAGGCCAAAACGTGACAAAAGAATAGTTCACTTATTAGTAAGGAATTTAGGCTCATATATAATTAATAATCCTCAAATTTTACTGTATATTATAAGACCATGAAATAATATTATAACTTTGTGATCAAATGGTATAGAACACGTACTTGAATTAAACAAACTAGAATTATACCCGCGTTATAATGTGGAATTTGACTATTTTGTTTAACTTTTTAAAACTGTATTTATTTATGTTGTTTGACCTGTATTGATATTTAAATATTATTTACGAAATGTTATTTTAAAAACTGGAAACCTGAACCGAAATCGATCCAAATTAAACGAACCAGACCCGACAAAATGCTCAAATAGATTCTGGACCTATGTATCCGAAAAACCGTATCCAAATCCGAATCAAGAATCGAATTTTTTGCTTTATAGTTTTTCTAATACTTTTTTGAATTTTTATATAAATATACGCGATTCTGAACTTGATCTAAAACAAACTGAATTAGATGAACCGAACGTGACAAAAATATCAAAATACCGAAATTAGACTATCCGAACCATAAAAAAATCAAATAGAGTCCTAAGTCTATGTACCCGAAAAACCGAATCCAAACATGAACCAAATATATAACCGAAATTACCGAATTAGATAATCTGAACCCGACAAAATATCAAATACGAGTCCTAAATCTCTATACCCAGAAAACCGAATCCAAACCCAAACCAAATTTATAACTGATATGTTTTTATCAAATTTAAACTTTTGAGAACTTTTTTTCTTCAATCTTTATTAATTTTAAATATATAAATATAAATTTGTAACAAAATCTATCTTTATCATACTTTAAGGGTAGTTATTAACCTTAGATTAATTTATCTTATAGTTTATAAAACGATCAAAATAAAAGTGTCTTGCTCTTTAATATATAAGATTAAGCTTATACCTGCGGGATTTGATTGGTTTAATTGTTTTTTTTAAAACCAAATTCATTTAAGTTATTGGAACAATGATATTTTACTATATTATTTTCGAGATGTTATTTTAGAGGTTTGAAACTCATAACAAAATCAAACAAAATTAGAAGAATGAGATCCTACAAAATACACAAATGGGTTCTAAATCTATGTACATAGAAAATCAAACTCGAATCCATACCGGAAGCAAATCAAGAACCAAATTTTAGCTTTTTAGAGTTTTTTTATCAAATTTTTTTAAGTTTGAATTTTTATTTAAATATATCCAGACCAGAACTCGATCTATACTGAACCGAACAATATCTGAAAATATATATGAATAAGTCTTAAATCAAAAGAACCAAAATACCGAATTAGAGGAACCGAACCCGACAAAATACGACAAATGGTACCTAATTCTATGTACCCAGAAAATCGAATCCAAACACAAACCAAAACCGAATCAATAACCTACTTTTACTCGATATATTTTTACTAAATTTTACATTTTAAGTACTGTTATTAGAAATTTATTAGTTTTAAATGTTTATATAAAAATTATAACCAAACTGACCTTAATCCTATTTTTAAGGGTAGTTATGAACCATATGTTAATTTTTATCCTAAATTTTATAACACGGTCAAAATAAAAATATCTCCCCTTTTGATATATAAGACTAGGATTATACCCGTATTATAACGCGGGATTTGTTTGTTTTGATTGTTTTTTAAAACTGTGTTCATGTAGATTATTAGACCCGTATTGATATTTAGAAATATTTTTTTAGATATTGTTTTAGAGACTTGAAATCCGAATTAAAATCGATCCAAATTGAAAGAACTGAACCCAACAAAATATCCAAATGGATCCTAAAACTGTGTACCCAAAAAAGCGAACCCAAACTCGGACTGAAACCAAATCAAGAACCAAATTTAATTTATTATAATTTTTCTATTAATTTTAGATGTTACTTTGAATTTTTAAATAAAATACTCGAAACTCATACTCATTCTATACTAAACCAAAGTCTATCCAAGAAATAAAAAAAATATTTGAATAAGTCTAAAATCTATATAATCAAAAAACTGAATTAGATGAACCGAACCTGACAAAATACCAGAATGTTTCCTAAATCTATTTACCTAGAAAATTGAATTCTAACACGAACCAAAACTGAATCAATAACCGAATTTGTAACCAATATATTTTAATTAATAGCTTTTAAAGCTTTTTAAAATTAAATTATTATTAGTTTTGAATTTTAATATATATTGTAACAAATCCATCTTAATCCTATTTTTAAGCGTGGTATGAATCTTAGGTTAATTTTACCTTATAATATATAACGCGACCAAAATAAAAGTGTCTTTCGCTTTAAAATACAAAATATATAAGATACTACAATATTTTCTCTCTTTGACTCACAATCACACAATATATAAAAGTTAACACTAATCTTCCAATCCTTTGTATGTTTTTCATATTTTTAAAAATGTATTTTGTTTATTACAAACACGTTAATGCAATTTGCTAAGGTTTGATGGGATTGTGTTGATATATATTATGATTAACAAATGCAAACAAAAAAGGATAAAAGCAAATATAACCCAAAATTCTAAATTAAATACAAAAACTAAACTTTTTTGAATTTTATTCTAAAACTAATCCATCATGGTAGTGAATTTATTATTTTTCCCTCCATGACTAAACAAAAAAACAGATGTGCAATTATATATATACCCTCTACATAAAAGTAGATTTCTCTTGAAGTTTACTTGGAATGCAGACTTCTCTTGAAGTCTACTTTCAAAGTAGACATCAAAAGAAGTCTACTATAAAAGACTCCAAGAGTAATCTACTCCTTAATTATTTTGATGAATTAAAATTAGAAAAAATAAATAATTATTAAATGATTAAAAAATTTTGGTTAAATAACCTTAAGATAAACAATTATGAAGTATAAAAAATAAAATATCACAAAAATTTAGTGAAATAAAACCAACAAAGATCAAACCATATTGTTCACATACAAACTAAGTTTAGGGTTTAGGGTTTTAACAAGATATGTTGGTAATCATGTGGATTTGTAATTGAAATTTTATAAATTTAAATTTTATCAAAAGAGTGAAAGCTTAAGTAGATTATGAATTTTTAATCGTTGATATAACTTTTTTTTTGATCTTGACGTATAATATATAATTATTTGATTTGTGCTTTAGGGTTTAGGGTATAGAGTAGACTTAATGTGAAGTATACTAATCTTAAGATAAACAATTATGAAATGTAAAAAATAAAATATCAAAAACTTGGTAAAATAAAAACAACAAAGAGCAAACCACATAGCTCACTAACAAACTATTAGTTTGGGGTTTAGGGTTTTTGCAAGATATGTTGGTAATCATATGGATTTGTACTTTGAGATTTTCAAAATGTAAAATTTAAATAAAATAGTAAAATTTTGAATAGATTAAGAATGTTTAATCTTTAATATAAGTTTCTATTTTGATCTTAGCATATTAAATAAAATTTCTTTGATATGTGTTTTAGGGTTTAGGGTATAGAGTAGACTTCACTTGAAGTCTACTGTGAAAGTAAACATCAGTTTAATCATAATTTACATAATAAGTTTATAAATTTATAAATTAATTATAAAATTAACCATGTTAATTATATCAAATTTATATTAATTTTACCAAAATACATAAAACCAAGTTTGAAATACCAGAATACATAACCTAATATCAGTACTTCTGCTTCTTCTGATCCTTGGGTGTATACCTATTTGGTGCTCTTTTGCTTAAAAATATGACTCCTTGATGTACTAATTGTTCTTGTGCTTCTTCTGCTTTGCAGTTGTTCTTTGATGTACTAATTGTGCCAAACCACAGAATAATACACAATTGTCGCTGATGTTCTAAATGTACCTTACTCATGTCTTCTTCTTCTTCTTTTTTACTGCTATCTCCTCTCTCTCTCGAGTAGCATCATCAGTCTTTTCCTCTCCATTAGCATTATTAGTTGCTTCGTTTTCTTCTTCAAAACCAAGGGAACCTACACCTACAAAGACCCAAAAACAAGAGATTCAAAAAAAATAAGGATTTGGGTATACAAACTTACCAACACCAGAGAGGAGATGGCTCGCAATTGATCTGATGAACAATGGCTTTGGAACTCAAAATTGCTAGAGAGGATTAGTGAACTCATCTCTTCCGTCGTGTGATCGTTTGGGAATCCCGTCGGCTCTTGTTGTCGAAGAGGATCGGAACAAAAATTAGGGATTTTACAGACATATTAAAACGTGAAACCAAAACGTTGAAATTAGAGGTTTTAACTTAGGCGGGTTGGGTTTAGTTGGGTTGGTGGTTGGGTTTGTAAATAAAATAAACTTTCATGGTTTTAGTGTCTTTTACATCATTTTTTAATAAAATGAAAATTGTAAAAGAAAAAAAAAATAGAGTGGCAATTGTGATTGTGCTTTATCAAAAGAGGGCATTTGAGCCATTGTTCTTGAGTACGCACTGTGTTCTTGCATTAGTTCACTACCTAACATGTTTGTGTGAATGACTACTTTCAAAGAATCTTACTGTTAGCATAATTTTCACATGTAATCGAGGATTTCACATTATATCTTGGTTTGTTAGCCAATTGATTTTGAGAACAATTAGGGTCTCCTTATCTATAAATTCATAGCTCTCTATTGATCTTGCAAAATACTAAACTATGACCAAGTTTATCTCATCTTTTCTTATCATTCTTATATTTCTCTCACTATTAGAGGTGTCAAAATGGGTAATTCCAACCCAACCTAACTCATTATCCAATGGGTTTAAGTTTTAATGGGTTGTGGTTAACCCATTACCCATTTATTTAATGGGTTAGGTTGACCAGTTACCCATTTTATTTAGTGGGTTTGTGCGGGTTTATGGGTAACCTGTTACATATTTTTGGGAAATATAATAGTTTAATTATTTTATTTTCTATAATAATTGTTCAGATTTTTCAAATATTTGTTTTCATTTTAATAGTTGAGTTTAGTTGTTTTTACAAATAGGGAGACAAAAAGAGGAGAAAAGTAAAAAAGGGAGAAAGAAGTAAAAAAAAAAGAGAGAAAGTAAAATGAGGAGAAAGAGTACAATAAGGAGAGAGAATAAAATAAAGAGAGAGAGAGAGTAAAATAAGGAGAGAGAGTAAAATGAAAAGAGAGAAAGAGTAAAAATAGAGAGAGAAAAAGAAGAGAGAAAGTAATGAAAGAGAAGATAGTAAAATGAGGAGAGAAAGAGTGAAATGAGGAGAGAGTAAAATAAGGAGAGAGAGTAAAATAGAAGAGAGAGTAAAATGAGGAGAGAGAGAGTAAAAAGAGGAGAGAGAGTAAAATGAGGAGAGAGAGTAAAATAAGGAGAGAGAGTAGAATGAAAAGAGAGAGAGTAAAAATAGAGATAGAAAAAGAGGAGAGAGAGTAATGAAAGAGAAGAGAGTAAAATGAGGAGAGACTAAAATGAGGAGAGAGAGTAAAAAGAGGAGAGAGAGAAAAAATGAGGAGAGCAAGTAAAAAGAGGAGAGAGAGTAAAACGAATAGAGAGAGAAAAAGAGGAGAGAGAAGTAAAAAAGAGGAGAGAGAGAGTAAAATGAGGAAAGAGAGTAAAAAAGAGGAGAGAGAGTAAAAAGAATAGAGAGAGAAAAAGAGGAGAGCAGAGTAAAAAAAGAAGAGAGAGAGTAAAATGAGGAGAGAGAGTAAAAATGAGGAGAAAGAGTAAAAAAAATAGAAAGTAAAAAAAATAGAGAGAGTAAAAAGAGGAGAGAAAGTAAAAAAATATAAAAAGCAAAAAAGAGGAGAGAGAAGTAAAAAAGAGGAGAGAGAGTAAAAAAGGAGAGAGAGTAAAAAAGGAGAGAGAGTAAAAAAGAGGAGAGAGAAGTAAAAAGATGAGAGACAGTAAAAAATAGGGGAAAAAGTAAAAAAAGGAGAGAAAGTAAAAAAGAAGAGAGTGAGTAAAATGAGGAGAGAAAATAAAAAGAATTAAAAGAGAAAAAGAGGAGAGAGAGTAAAAAGAGTAGAGAGACAAAAAGACAAGAGAGAAATAAAAAAGAGGATAAAAAGTAAAATGAGGAGAGTGAGTAAAAAAATAGAGAAAAAAAAATGAGTTGGTTTGTGGTTCAAAATTTAAATGCTAACAAGTTAACGGGTTAACTCACTATGAACGTTTATGCATGTCTTAGATTTTTCCTACTACAAATTGATTTCTCCTTCTCATTCTTGAATTTCGAGACAGATTTAGTGATTTCTCCTTCTCATTCTACAAATTGATTATTCCTATGCTAAAAGATTTATGCCTTGTCTTAGTGTTCATATAGGATTACACTAAAAAAGCTTATGGTGCGCTAACTACGTTTCAGAGAGAAATATATAAAAGGGTTTCAGGGTTGTAGTTCAACCACAGCAAGGTCTCACAAACATTTTGTTGTTTCCCATTGGATTTTTGAAGAGGTATTCTATGATTTAGCTGTGCGGTGGCATGTCATGGTTCTATGTTGAGCAGATTGACATGTGTGATACTGATAAAATGGTGGTCAAATTAATGGCATGTCATGCTCCTGAATCTAGATTTCATTTGATATTTTGTTATTAGATTATAAGAGCGTTCAGATATGTATTTTACTTTAGTTCCACTATATGTGAATCTTCAGGTATCTAAGGAGTTAAGGTAGACAGACATGTATTTATTCATAGATATTGCTTTTCTTGTCTTGATAAGGTAGTGGAGCTTTACGATGATGGAAAGTTGACATTAACATGTCTTGGTCCGGACCTCATAGATAGTGATCAAAAGCCTCAATACCCAGTCCTTCCAAACATCTAGCAACGGGACTGTGGAGATTTACTTAGATAATGGAGAATTGTTGAACACAAGTTATTTTGTTCAAGAAAAAGAAAACGGAAGATTTATAACAAAAAACATTCTGAGGTAGGTGTCATGTGAATACTTGTTTAGATTGTATAGATTTATGTGGTTCTAGTGTAAGGAAATATGAAGAAATACTCTTCTATGATGTTAATCTTAGGAGATCGAAGTACTACCTATGATTAAATGATGTCAAGTATGTGCATTATTGTAAAACATAACCTCAATTTTAAAAATAAAAAATTTTACACTATTTTTGTTTATCGATTTCTGATTTTACATTTTAGGGAAAAAAATAAAATAAAATAAATAAAAATCATTTTATTAAATCATTTCAAATAGTAAAACGCTGTTTTGAACGTTACAAACGCCGTTTTGAACGTTACAAACGTTTGGAATGCGCCATCTAGATCTGTTTGGAATCGTTACAAATACACTTTATCAGATTTTGTCTGAAAATACAAACAAACATTTTCTATTGAAAATCCGTCTAGAATTTCGAACAAATTCCAGATGAAAATCTCATTTTTGACAACATGTACTAGATAGATGATTTCGTCTAGAATCTGTCTCGAATAGCCTATTTCAGACGATATTCATTGTCTAAAATTAGCTTTTTTTTGGTTGTATACAACATCGGATTGAGCTGATTTAAATGAAACGCTTACAAGTTCTCAACCTAAACGAATGAGATAAAGCACAATGCTTTGCAGAGAAACTAAACTGGAAATCAACACTGAAAAGCTGTTATTACCAATTCGCGAGAACATCATTTTCAAGCTTGAGGGACACTAGTGATGTCGACAATGCGATGCATAACCCAAAAGCACCGCGTAGAGAAATAGAGCACATATAAGCCGAGAAAACAAAGCCGTGACTATTAACCACATCAAAACACTTAGCTCCAAAATCCCTTAACCGCACAAGATCTACAACAACCCAGTCAAAGTCGAAATACTGTTTTACACCTAACTATTAAGTCGAAGACTAAGCTTATATGAAAGCTAGCACCAAACATCCTCAAAATTGGACAAAACAAACGTAAAGCAAACACCGTAGGCGAATGAGAGAGTCAGAGACGTCTACATTCACTTTAGTTTAAATTAGGTTTAAATGTCTTCCATCTTCTATATGCATTTGTAGTTATCTTTTTTTTTTGCCGACTAGGTTCTTTATTAATTACCAATATCAAACATTACAGAAGTTTGTAGAAACAGTGGACAATAAGGGAACATATCCCATTGCCTTGAAACATTATTTAGTATGTCTGCATGATTGTTTGCTTCTCTTGGGCTCCAGATAAACCGCAATTCAGTGAATGTGGTTGCCATTGTTGTATTGTATCCATGTAGCGACTTAGTCGTAGGTTGCGAGTCGAAGAAACCACTGAGTGATAGACACTTTGATTATCTCCTTCAAAGATAATTTTTCTATAACCTAAGCCCCATGCTGATTGAATACTCCAAAGCAAGGCAGTGCTCTCGACCTCCTCTATCAAATTGCGACCTTCAAACTTACCCATACCACAATATAAAACGTTATCCTTGGAGTCCCGAATAATCCAACCTATCCCAGTCGGGTTGATCCAAGGCAATGCGAAGCGTCATAATTGCACTTACCTAGCCATGTGGAGGAGGGGTCAAAGTTTTCATGCGGAGAGAATGTGGTGAGCGAATACCTTCCAATCCACCATTAGACGGTTGTGCAGATAGCCATTCTTGTGTATCCTTACAGCTGCGATTCCATGTTTTTATGGCCAATAAATCAATTGATGTGTACACCAATGTATTCCAACTTTTCCAGATGCGCCAAAGTATCCAAAAAGGTAAGCATCGTTGGTATGGTATTAGGTCTAGATTGTCATAAAATTGGAGGATTGAACGCAATTGGTCATAAATAGATGTAGCTGAATCGAAATGCAAGGGATAACCAGAATGACGCCAGACAGAGACAGCATATGGACATGTGAAGAAGGGTGTTCAACTGTCTCCAATCCTTGACAACATTGAAGGCAATCAGTTGGAGCATTAATATGACGACAATCAAGATTTTCCGCTGTAGGTAATGCTTTTGAGCAAAGGCGCCATATGAAGTGTTTCAATTTAGGGGCTATGTTGAGTTTCCAGATGCGAGTTGCAATATCAGGATAGACGCCTAATGGAGGAAGAACCAGATTTGTATGCAGGAGATTATATGCTTGGTGGTAAACATACTTGACAATATACAGTCCATCCGCCGTATGATTCCAGATTAAAGTATCTAAACTTGGTGTGGAAGCGAGATATATTTTCTTTATATTATTGGTGGTCCGAAGGGTGAACAAAAGCAGCGAGTTCTTCTTCATCCCATGCTCTGGATTAAGGATTGATTAATTCAAAGACTAGAAGCGTGGGATTTACCGGTGGGTAGAGTAGCGGTGGTCGAGCTAGCATAGATGGAAGCCATGGGTCAATACCTAGTTTTGTGTTTCAGCCATCACCAATGTTGTGCAACATCCCTGATAGGAATAATTCACAGCCAGATAGTAACGATCGCCAGCCATACGAATGGGTTGGTCTTATTTTAGCTTTAAATATCAAACAAATCGGGAAATAACATGCATGTAGCACCCAATAGAGTAAACTTTGTGGACAGAGCAGAAGTTTCTACACATGGTTCGCAAGTAAGGCTTTATTAAAGCATTGGAGGTCCCAAAACCCCAAGCCACCGCGATCCTTTGAAACCGTTATTTTCTGCCATGCCACCCAAGGGAGGCGTTTATGGGAGTTTGAAGAATCTCACCAATAATCTCGTATTAACCGTGTAATGTCACGGGAGAGAGAAGTTGGTAATTCAAAGCAGTTCATACTGTAAACCGGCATCGTATAAGCTATTGATTTGATAAGTGTTTCCTTTCCAGCAGGAGACAAGAAACGGTTTTGCCATGCTTGTAACTTACTAGTCACCTTCTCTTTAATATAATTCATCTGTGAACACCGATTTTGTTCAAATTGCTCCGGTAGACCCAAGTATTTTCCTCCGCCACCCGTTTGTGTGATTCCTAGTACTGCTTAATATGCTCTGTCGTACTATGATAGACACATGTACCGAATGTGATTGTTGATTTATCATAGTTGATTTGCTGACCAGAAACAGATTCATAGAGATCAAAGAGGCGTTTAAGAATATGACTATTCATAGTGTCAGCTTTGGTTGAAGAAAAGGGAATCGTCCACGAAAAGGAGGTGGTTAAGATGGGACTACGGCGGCAAAGCTGTACACCGTGGAGTTCCTTATCTCGTACGGTTTTTTAATAAGTTGGTTCAATACATCAACACAAATGATAAAGAGATACGAAAAAAGGGGATTACCCTGTAGGAGGCCTCGAGATGCTTCAAAACGACCATATAGACTACCATTGAGTATTATTGAAAAAGAGACTGAGCAAACACATCTCATAGACCATATAATTCATATTTGTGAAAAGCCCTTCTTCAACAACACTTGTTCAAGGAAATCCCATTCTAACCGGTCGTAGGCTTTACGAATATCTGTCTTAATTGCCATAAAAGATTTGGAGCACCGTTGATTTTGTAGTTATCTTTTAAGTATTTTTTAATAATTTTTTAATTTAAGAATTTAATAATTAAATGTTAAAAACGTTAAATCAATTATAATAAACATATCATAAATTTCTTGATTTGTATATATTTTCAAATATGACATTTACTAAACTAACGAAAACAAGATTTTATATATAAATTTTATTTTACTTTGATAACTAACAAAAACAAAGTTACTTAATCTAAAATTACTAAAACTAAAAGATGCATTTATTTGTTTACTAACTTTTTTAATTATAATTATTGGTAAAGAAATTATACCATCCGAAAATAATATCATTTGAAATATAATATTTGTATATTCTTCAAAAAAATCAGTTTATAATACATTATTTTGTCTTTAATAACGAATTTATATCTACTATTTAACAGTCTTACCAAATTTTTAAATTTTATATTGATCTAATGACAACGAATTAGATATGGATCTAAATAACTATAAAATATATATATTAATTAATATTTTATGTGTGAAAATACATACTTATATTTTATATAAATTTTGTTTTATTTTTTTATTATCTCATGATATTACTTAAAATATATACAAATTTTATTTGTATTTAATATATTAAAAATAAATTTCTGAACTTTATTAAATTAATTTACAATAAGTATAATTTTAAAATTTTATTTATTTACCGGTAAAATTAGTTTTATCATTTTTCCAACGAACTAATTTATACTTTAAATTATAAAACAGTTATTTTTGTATTTAATTTAATATTAAATATGTATAACATACATATACAATAACAATAATTTATGATAACGGGTTTAATAATCTAAATTAACTTATGTTTGAAAACCTAATTAAACACGAGTTTAAAAATAAAAATGAATACGGGTCTTAAAACCTAAATAAATACGGATCTAAAATTTAAATGAACATGAGTCAAAAAAATAAATAAACACGGATCTTAAAACATAAATGAACACGAGTCTATAAACTTAACGAATATGGATTTAGAAACTCAACCTGAGTAAAAAATTATATACAAGCATAGTAATGTATCAAAATCTTAATAAAAAAATCATAAAAAAATTATATGTACAACACAGATCATTATTATAAATTGGTTTTTGGAAAACTGCCGATAAACATGTGAACTTGCAAAACCTGGTTTATTTAACTATGAACTTTGAACTCCGTCAATTAAACTACCAATTTGATGTTG
>OVBA01004239.1:0-15615 GCA_900406435.1 Lepidium aucheri | reverse complement strand
GGTACACACTTAAGGACATTAGAGGCATATCTCCAAGTTTTTGCATGCATACTCAGAAGATGAGTCTCATTCTAGTGTAGAGCCCCCGAGGAGATTGAACCCGAACCTTAAAGAAGTTGTAAAAAAAGAGATACTTAAATTATTAGACGCTGATGTTATCTATCCAATTTTTGATAGTAAGTGGGTTTCACCTGTGCATTGTGTTCCTAAGAAAGGGGGTATCACTGTGGTGAAAAGAACAAACTGATCCCAACTAGAACCATAACAGGCATAGGATGTGCATTGGCTATAGGAGGTTGAAGTATAATTGCTTCCTTGACGGGTATAGCGGGTTCTTTCAAATCTCAATACACCTGGATGATCAGGAAAATAGTACTTTTACCTGCCCTTATGGCACTTTTGCTTACAAGCGCATGCCATTTGGGTTGTGCAATGCTCCTGCTACTTTTCAATGCTGCATGACTTCCATTTTCTCAGATTTAATCGAGGATGTAGTTGAAGTATTCATGGAAAATTTCTCCGTCTATGGTTCTTCCTACTTCTCCTGTTTATCGAATTTGTGCAGGGTGCTTAGCAGGTGCGTGGAAACTAACCTTGTGCTCAACTGGGAAAAGTGCTACTTCATGGTTCAAGAAGGGATTGTATTAGGACACATGATATCTGAGCAGGGTATTGAGGTAGACAAGGCAAATACTGAAGTCATGACTCAATTGCAGCATCCCAAGACAGTGAAGGATATTCGTAGTTTTCTGGGTCACGCTGGGTTTTACAGAAGGTTCATCAAGGATTTTTCCAAGATTGGAAGACCGCTGACGAGCCTGTTGTGTAAGGAGGTCGAGTCCAACTTTGACTCTGAGTGTCTCGAAGCTTTTTTTAAAATCAAAGAAGCGTTGATCTCTGCCCCAATAGTCCAAACTCCAGACTAGACCATTCCATTTGAAATCATGTGTGATGCGAGTGACTTTGCTGTTGGAGCAGTATTGGGTCAGAGGAAGGATAAGAAGTTAAATGTGATATACTACACGAGCAGGACCCTTGATAACGCCCAAATCAAGTATGCAAGCACAGAAAAAGAACTTCTGGTTGTAGTGTTCGCATTTAAGAAATTTAGATCGTATCTGGTGGGATCCAAAGTGATTGTTCACACTAACCATGTTGTGTTGAAGTATCTGATGAAGAAAAAGGACGCTAAGCCAAGATTGTTGAGATGGATACTACTGCTACAAGAATTCGACATGGAAATAGTGGACAAACCTGGAGTAGAAAATGGAGTAGCAGATCACCTGTCGCAGATGATGATAGAGGACTCGATCCTAATTGTCCTCAAAACAGCAAGAAGTTTGCTGGATCAGCTCTACCTTGGTATGCAGATTTGGTTAACTACTTGGTAGTTGGTGAGGTGCCTAAGTGTCTGGACTCCTATCAGAGGAAGAAATTCTTTAGGGATGTTAATCACTACTACTTAGATGAATCCTACGTATACAAGAAAGGAGCAAATGGTTTATTCAGAAGGTGTATAGCAGAGAAAGAGGTTCAGGGTGTTTTGGAGCACTGTCATGGGTCAGCCTACAGTGGACATTTTGCCACGTTCAAGACTGTTAAGAAGATTTTGCAATCAGGGTTATGGTGGCCTACTGTGTTCAAGGATACTCAGGATTTCATCTCAAAGTCTGATCCGTTTCAAAGAATGGGTAATATCAGAAAGAGAAACGAAACCGTTTAAGCATAACAACGATCACACTCAAAACCGTTTTGAGCTCCGTCATAGTTGAATAGCTTACATATTGCTCAAAATGTGGCAGTCAGGAGACGGTTCATCTAGAAGAAGGCTTACACGATCTATGGTGGAGGAGTCTCCAATAGACGTCGAAGATGACAACTCGCTGCCAGATTTATTGGAGCAAGGTCGAGCCACCAGACATAAAGGCAAAGCCATCAGAGAAGAACCAGAGGGAGATATCTCTACAGGAGATGGCAGTAGCATAGAGGAAAATGACGACAGTTTCGATGATTGGGACATCGGGAGCATGCCACTGACGGTGAGTTTCCAAGACGCACTCAAGGACTTCACGGTGATGAATGTGGCTGGAACAAGATACATCCACAGGGAAATGATGGTGCAGTTTGGCATCGCCAAGGATGTGGATCTGATGCTTACAAATTGTGGATTGACGTAGTTTGTTTCTCACCCACGAAACACTTACAGGCCAGAAACAATACAGTTTCTCGCCTCAATTGACCTGAAAGAGCATTTTTCTAAAGAAGAAAGGTTGCGGCTCAGAGATGATTTTGGGATGCTAGACTTCGTCATCAACGGTGTCAGCTACTCTTTCTCCGCGTTAGAGTTTGAGCAACTTTTTCCTCTTTGCTCAACGGACGGACGCGATACGAATTTTGATCGAGAAGAGTTAAACTTTCTCTGGAAGTTGATAGCAGGTCTGGACATGTATAATTCTCTAGAGAGCAAATGCACGAAAATTAGGAATCCTGCCATCCGCTACTTCCACAAAGTGATCGCATGCACCTGTTTTGCTAGATACAAAGCAGGGAATGTTAGGCAACCTGAGCTCGAGATGATCAACGATGGGTTAAAGAGCTTACTCAACAACGTCGACTATGGTATGCAATTCACTGGCAACACAAATGACAACGGGTTCGCCAAAATACTGATGAAGAAATTGGTGAGCTATAAGAGGTGGGCTCGATTGTTCCAAGACAAGGCGAAAGCGATGATATGTGTTGGCGAGATCGTTACAAGGATTTTGGAGGCATGTAGTGTGACCATGAGGTCAAAACCTATCGCTCCAAAATATATTGACATTTCTTATCTTGTGCAGCACAATATTTTGAAGAAGGGGCCGCGCAAAGGAGTTTGGTTATATAAGTTCAGGCCGACAGGTGCAGCAGCTGATTCGAGGATTTCGCTCCCAAACACGGAGTACACCACGCTTGCACTCGAAATGAATGTTGCGTTCTTGCCTCCAACGGAGTGCCTTACTAGACCTCAAGTTCGACAAAACAGATCGACACGAGAAGCTGAACCCGCTGAAGAGAACCTTAGAGAGCCAGAGTGATATTATTTTGATGAGTATCACGAACAGAGAATGTCAAAGGGGTTAGAGGCTGCTCACAAGCGTATTGGTCTTTTGCAGAGATTGTGTAAATGGAATGCCAAGCAGATCAGCAACCTCACCAACTTGTTTAACTCGCTTAAATTCAGCTCCAGCTCTCAGAGAGAAAGGCGTTTGACTCCTCTGGACCTTAGAGAACCAACTCCACCAGCTCTCAGACGCTCTGCTTCCACCTCACGGTAATCTATTCGGCGCTCATCATCAGAACAACCTCGCAGGGCATCACCACGCCCATCGAGCGATGCCTCAGATTGAGAAGCAGGAGACAGTACAACATTTCGAGCAGCAGCAGATACTCCCTCGATACCCACATTTCGACCTTAACTCGACCAAAAACTTTGGGCATTCGTTGGAACCTTATAGTTCTGCGTACATTATGCTCTTCCAGGCGCTTCAGAGTCATAACCAGAGGCGAGTGCAGAGTTGCCATTGCGCAAGTGATTGTCAACCAAGATCCAAATAAGAAGAAGCATAAGCAATGAGCCACAACATTTTGGTACAGAGGTTCAACCACAGGATGTTTTGGCACAACCAACTTTGAACTTCTTGGATCTCTTAGTAGTCAATTTGAGTTTGTTTACCACGAGAGTGGATTCACTATTATTGTTCTCGCTGCCTAAAGATTAGCTTTATTGAGTATTGTCAAGCGGGCTAGTTAGCTTAAGAGTCACGCTGATCAGTGATACTCAATCTTGGGGAACCTGTTTTCTTACCTTGCGTTAAATTCACTTTTAACACTACTGTTTATTGCTTCGCTTTAATTTCTTTGTTATTGCTGATTGATTTGTTTACTTTTATTTTAAGTTCAATCTAGGTTGTTAGACAAACCACACTTTGATTGGCTTGAATCAGGATAGTTACTGCATTCTGAGTGATAACTACATTTCCAGTTTGATTGACACCTATTATACAACATCGACACATTATTGTAATAGGGTTTGAAAACTTGAGTAAAATCATGTTATCAAGAATCCCTCCGTTCTGGTGAACTGACTGTGGTTTCGCCTTCTATCATCCTCTTTTCTCATAACTTTCCCTTGCTTATGTGAAGATGTCCTTCGATATCGTCTCCACAGACGGCACCAACTGTTGGAACCAGTTCTAGTATAGACAGTACTCAGAATCAAGGTTCCTGATCAAAAGAGTAGGATAGAATGGGCAAGGACACTTGTGAGTTGGATTGGTGCAAGAGTAGTTAACTGGAAACGAGTAGAGATGATTGTCGACTTGATGTTCTTATTAGATTCGAGTATGTTAAAAAGTGGATCCATTTTTCAAATGATTGTGTCTCTATTTATAGTTTATAGAGGCGGTTACATGTGTAGAAAATAAAAGAAGATTTACAATTGTTTGATAAGATCAAATCTGTTAAGATTCGTGCTAGATTTATGAAAATTTTCCATGTCGGAACAGAAAAATTTCCATATCTTTGTTTTGCTGATGTGTCATCGGAGATGAGACTTTTGCCGAGTCGAATATATTATCTGAGTTGAAGACTTAGTGCTTGCAATCGGCTTGTTCTTTTGTATACAACTCATTATTTTCAGTGAACCGAAGTAGAATCTTGGATCCACCTCCAACATATCTCAATGAAAATCCCAAAAGAATAGCCAAGTTAAATGGGACAATTTAACATTTCTATAAAACAAATTTGAAAGGGATTGGTTCTGTAAAGGCCCTTAATTAATCCTTGAGAAGGATTCATGATTGTGCCATTAGAGGCTGTAGATGATTGGTACTTGGCTCGGCCTCTGCCTAGCCAGAGTGGTCAACTGTCTGCATGTTTTTCTTTTATTATATAAGAAAAAAAATGATCAAACAAAATATATTATTGGAAGAGAAAAAAGGGTAAAAAGAAAGTGATTTATTAAAAAATTTATCGGCAGATATTACGGGTCTTGGTGAAAAAGAAAGTCACTTTTTTCAAATTTTCTGCTTAAAAGTGCATTTTATAAATACTTTTGCAATTCAATATTATTGCACTATGATTAGTGCTAAAACGTACCCACCTAACCCTCTGCCGAGTAACCATTGTCTAGTGAATACTTAAGTATATTATTTGATTGTATGAAGACTCATCAAACTAGGAGACAATGGCTTCGAATGGCAAATGTAGATCACAAAATGCAGATCATGCAGAACATATACAGATCACGTAGATCATGCAGAACACATGTTATATTATTATTTTATTATACAATATTTTTTCAATTTTGTAATCATTATTTTGTTTTATTTCGGATTCGAAGGCGGACCTAAACCAAAAACCAAAAAAACACACGGAAAGCTAATATTATAATTTTAAAGCATTCTATGAGTATTTTTCGGTAATTTTAGATATTTTTGAATATTTAGGTATTCAAATATATTACAATTTTTTTAAAAAAAAATTCACGATATTTTTCGAATGTTTAGAAAGTTGGATAATTTTTAGATTTTTTTCTTAAATTTGGATACAAATTAGAATGGAATTGGTCCAAAACTAAACAGAAATAGTGATTCTTAACCATTTTTTAATTTGGATTTAAACTCAAATGGAACCGATCAGTATATATTTTTTTATCTTTAGTATATTTAATTTTTCCTATATTTTTATACATTTTATTAGTAAATATTCTTTAGTTTACTAATTAGGATGTATCTTTTTTTGGATTTTATGTTGTAATTTTGATAATTAATTAAGCACAAACGATTATATAATTATATAACATCAACAAATTTTTTTGTTTGTAGACTTGTTGTTTTAGGATATTTTTTTGGATATTTGAGTATTTGAATGATTTTTGTTTTAAAAAAATCGATGAAAAGTCGAGTGGATTCGATCCAAAACCAAACAAAAACAATAATTAGTAGGTAACATAAAAAATAGAATTGTATACATATTTTAATATTTTAAGAAAAAATTAGTAAAAATATCTAGTTATTTAGGTGTTTATAAAAATTAAAAAAAAAGTTGAGGGTTAAAAACTTAGGTTGATGTTTCATTAAAACACAATTTAGATTTATTAAATATAGGTTTTTATTGATCTGCAATAAATTTGGGTGTACCGCACCAAAATAGGTGCATTCCTTTATTCCTTCTTCTTTTTGATCTGCAAGCATATTAATTATTATTTAATTAATTTTTTTGTACTACATTTAACTGGTGTGAATTAGTGTGAATGGTGTTGTTAAATAAAGATTGGATGAACTGCATTTAATTTAATCTGCAGAAGAAATTCTTCCATTCAAAGCCAATACCAAAATCTAATGATGATTAAATAAAGTAATCACAGATTTACATTACAAAAAAAAATCCAAAATTGGTTACTTTTTTTGTCAAATAGCTGATTCTATTAGATTAAGTGTTCGATTTTACATGGGCATACATAAAATACATGAAATAACATATAGCCAATAGCAAAATAAAGCATATTATAGATAATCACAGGTGGAGGAAAACTCTGACACGTTGAAGATCTTGAATAAGCAGTCCCGAATCTGACGATAAGCGGAGACTAATCCTAGTTTTGTTACCACAAAGGACAGTTGAAACTAACAAATAAGCTCTTTTAACCATCGAGCTTTTCAAATACATCTCCAAATTGGAGATTCTAGACAATGTTCTATTCCAAAAGGGAATGAAGATAAGGTCGAAATTCTGTCTAGGAGAAACTAGCTAGACTAATGCAAGATCCAATCATCCTATAATATTCAATATCAATCTGTCTAAATCTCATAGGAAAAATCTTATCCTCATAAGCTAGTCCAAATAAGAATAAAAGCCCAGAAAGAATTAAATACTTATTCAAAATTATAGCCCAAATCGAAGGCCCATTACCTGGTTCAGATTCAACTGAAACCCTAGTCAAGAGATCTCTGTGAGGAGAAGGAGACAAGCCGTCAGCAACAATGACGTCATCTCCGATCAACCTCCAGACTTTCGAAATCCTACAACAGGTTCGCCGAAAAGAATGGAGATCTCGACCATCTTGAACTATAACCTCTACATTAATTTGTCATGAGCTTTCTCGGCTTGGTGTAAAGGAATGAGGTTCAGCGATAAGATTGGTGGACGGTGGAGCGACCAATCGAACCAGAGTCTCGCCGGAGGTGAGAGGTAACAACTCTGAGTGATGAGACGTCGCATAAAGAGATGGCAAGCGGATATGTCGATCTCGATGGTTTAGGGCCACCGGAAATTGAAGAGACACACAGGAACTTAACACAGAAGAAAAGTACAGAGAAAATAGGAGAAGACAACACAACCAACACTCTGACGAAGATCCATTGTGATGGTGAAGATGCTGGAGATTTCTTTTTTCTCTAAAGAAAGAGCTCCAAGCTTCAACATATCCGTCCATGGATTCCGGTTGAGGAGGCGAGCAGAACAAAGACATGATAGAAGACAAAGAGCAGAAACAAACTTTAAATGGAGTTTCACACCGGCGAGATCCGATGAAACCGGTGTTGCTGGCGTCGGAGAGATGATGCCCTGCGGTGTCTGCAAATACACGAGAGAGAAACTACTTTTTGTTTGGACCCAAAAATTGGTTACTTATATTGCACTAAAACTAAAAGTAATAGTGGTAATTGCCATAATTTGAACGAAACATAACTTCTGGTTCAAGTTTTGTATTATTATCACTTCAGGAAGTGACACTCACTGAAACAACAATGAATAAAAAATAAAAACATATATTAACATGGAGATAACAGAGACAAACACTGTTCATGTAAAATCAAGTTTTTTGCATCTGAATCTTTTAACAAATTTGATTCGAACATCAAAGAAGATCGATCATCTACAAATGGTAATTATAAACCTTTCTTCCAAAATTTTAAATTTTTGATTCGGGGAATACAGAGTTTAGTATACATACTTTTTTATTATTATTAGATCTTGTTATGGATCACGACGGCTAGTGATTCCCGGCGGCGGAATATCAACTGTTTGGCGATGAATGCTTCGATTGTTTTCTGAAACTCTTCGTTACTCATGTGATCCTCTGGAAATTTCTCGTCCATAGGTAAATCTTCGCACGTTTCAAGGATTTTCCGGCATTTTTCCGTCTCTGATCGTCGGAGTGAAGGTTTTGTCACCATTTCTTGACTCTGTTTCGTAGAAACTTCCGATTTGGTTCTTCCATATACCTTGTCAGGATGATCATTCGCTGTTTCAGTAATAGATTTTGACTCTTTCTCTGATTTGTGATCCTCACGCGCCACCGTGGGATTTGAATTTGAATTCGAAGTTGAACTCGTCTCAACGGTGGTGATAATCTGTTTGTCATCGTAGACGATGAGATCTTCCGTAAGATCTCCATCGGAAGAATTGACGCGATTCTCTGCGGATCTGAGAAATGCTTCGTAGATATCCGTCTCTGCTCTACTGTCACCACCGACGGAGGAGAAGACGGAGGATTTGGTAGTTAACAAAGCGACGACGATGGAGTTACCAAGGAAGAACATGAAGATAGGAGTGGAAACGACACAAGCTAGACGATGGAGAAAGTCGCCGGAGATTTTAATGGCAAAAGGAAGGCAAGTGAATAACCAACAGACAAAGAGAAGAGCAACGGAGATTTCGACCGCACGGAAAAAGAAACCGATGGTTTGAAAACGATTCAACGCCTTTGATTTCTCTACTTTAATGTCTTCTAAATCAAATGAATCCATTGTTGCTTGAGAAGAATTAGAAATGTGAGAGCTTTTGAGAGACTTAAATTTGAAATTGAGTAATCGGAGAAGAAGAAGAATAAGAAGAAGAAGAAGTAGACCCATGTTTCTCCCCAAGCGTCTCTTTTTATAGACTTTTGTTCCTTCTTTTTCTTTCTAATTTTCCTCAAATAATTGAACCTTTTTTTTCTTCTGTTTCATTTCACTTTTTACACTTTCTGTTAGGTAATTTGAAGTGGTGTTGATTGCATCTTAAGATATTAACACAATTTAGTTTTTTTTTTTTTTTGACAACGGGATGGAGACTATAGTTGATAGATTAAAAAATGATTTTATAGAGTAAACTTCAGATTACATATCATCTCTTGACTAAAATATATATGTGTGTTCAAGACTAATCTCACACATAAAAAAATCTAAAAGGAAAATTTTAATAATTAAGATATTTATAGTAGGTTAAAGATGTTTTATATCAGTTAGAAATTAGAAGGACTCAAATCCTGTACAATAAGTTAGTTTCAACCCTACTAGATTAATTTAACTTGGTTATGTTTGAAACATTTAAATTACATGAATATTGTAATATATTCTAAGATGATAATTCAACAAAAAAAAATTGAAGAAAATAAAAACCATAATCCAAAATCTTCAAGTTCTTTTAATTGTATGGAAAAGATATCTTCTCCTTTTCCTTTAAGTTTTTGGATGAAGTCTCACTACACCATGATTAAATAACTGACTTCCCAAGTTGATAAGTCGAAGATGCAATACTGTTTTTTTCCTTGTTGAATGAATCTAAATAGAAAAGATGATGACGCTTTTTGTGTAAGATTCTTGTTATGAAGTGCACGAACACGACCACTTCATGAAAAAAATACAATAAAAATGTTTGAACTAGCTGAAGGAATTACACAGCTGTTAATAAATAAAAAAAGAAAGAAAGAAGAAAAATGAGGAGTGGACCGAGCAATGAAAGTGGGAAAAGGTAATAAAAATGTAAGAAAGGAAACAGAAATTCACGTGAGCCGTATGGAATCCGTATAACAAACCACCACCTCTCTCTTCTTTGCCCACCTTTTTTAACTCTCTTTTTAATAACCAAAATTTATATGAATGAATGTACAGAGTCTATCATCAGCTATTTAATATTACTTCTAAACTAATATGATTCATACCAACATATATAAGTATATCACAAGCCCAAGCGTGCCAACTTGTAGCTATGCCCGTTTCTAATCCTACAATTTGGTGTTCACCGCCATGTTCTGATATTATTGAACAAAAATATTTACTGTGTTAAGCTTTTACCAAGTTTTGGTTTTTAGTAATTTTGAAATATATAATATATTAGCCAAGAAAAAGCAAGCGAATAAAAAGATAACAATATATAAAACAGCTATAACATTTATGGTGTAAATAGTAACACATAAATATAGTTGAATGTAGAATCTAGTTGATTTTGGTAGAATTTAAAATATTAATTAGTAAAAATATAATTTGATAATGTGTATCTAAAATACATAAAATATAATTATATATCTAATAATTATTTTTTCCGTCAATAATTTCATTAGATTTAACGTTAGACATCATTCATTACAAAGAAATGTAAAACAGTTGACAATGGTCGTAAATGCACCACTCATGAGTACTTTCTAAAATGATATTCTTAGCTAGCTTATTTGCACAACGATTATTTGTTCGCCGTGCATGACATAGAGATATTACTGTAAACATTAAACGCCACTGTTGAACAACCTTTGTGAACTATTGCAGTCTGAGGTTAACCCTGCAATTATTGATAAAGTCAATAATGGTTTTATTATCCCCTTCAAATATGATGTGAGTGTAACGTATGCATAAAATGATTGCATTGCCCAAATTAATATGGAGAGTTCTGCTTCTTCAGTCGTATAGCGACCTGGTATCATCCCATACCACATTGAAGAACATTACCTGAATGGTAAATATTTATAGTTAAGTAAATATTTATTAAGTATCATTTTGAAAATAGTAGTATTCTCTACATAACAATATTAAAATAAAAAATGTAAAAGATATTCATGAAAATAAAATAAATAATGTCGAGTTACTCTCAGTCTGGTGGTTAGGATGATTCAGCTAATGACTTGACATCAGGGTTCAGCTCAAAAAAATAATTTTAGGGGTGGACTTTAAACTATGGATCATACCTTGTCGATCCAATTGTTGACAAGAAAAAATAAAAAATGAATAATGATATATAAGTGAAGAACATTGACTAAATATTAGGAAAATAAGTTAAGAAATAAGGAAATAGGAAATCACCATTTTTATTTTTGAGAAATTAGATCCAAGTAGCCCTTGAATAACCATCCATTATGGTTAACAAAAAGGAAAAATAAGAAAAAGACCAAAAGGGAAAAAAACCAAAAAAAAAGAAGAACTAAACTAGTGATTTTAAAGTGTTAACTAGGACAGAACAGGAAATGTAGAAGGAGGTTAGAATCAAAAAACTAGGACAGAACAGTAAATGGAGAAGGAGGTTAATGTGTATTTCATAGTAAAAAAAATTATTTAAATAAAGTAATTTAGGATTTAATATGAAAAAGGCACAAAAATAAATATTTTTGGGGTATTATTCAGTTTTTGAATAATATACGAACCAATATATGAAAGTATATAATTTTGTTTTGGTTGATTTAAAGTCTCGAACTCGGATATATTTCGGAGCCTAATAAATCTAATGAAAAAAAATCATAATAAAATTAAACTATAATTCATCACACACTCAAATATTTCATAATAAAAGTAAACAATAAAAGAAATGATTGGTATACTAGTAAAAAAAATCATGCAAAAGTAAAAGTTAATAATAATAATAATAATAATAATAATAATAATAATAATAATAATTACTCAAATTCCACTTGAATTCCACCAAGCTAAATGGTAACAAATAAAAATAAAAAACTGAGGAATAAAATAATTCAGCCAGTTAGACTATTACAAGTTAGCGCCTTAATGACTCTCACAGATATCTTTAATAAACAATAATTAATTTTTTTTGTCCATATCGACTATAATTTGTCGGCCTATTTCTACATAATATAAGCAGTGAAAATTCGATCCTAAAATATGTAAGTGCGTCTGTCTTTTGTAAACTAACTTTCTGGCGCTATGCTAAATACTCCTTGACAAAAAAAAGAAAAAAAAAAGAACTAGTTTTCGATATTTGTAGGACTTTTTGTTGACTTGTTGCTTCAAAGCCTATTTTTTCTGCTACATGCAAATTACCCCAATCTCATACGATGAAACTAATTATCACGTGTTGCATGAATTTAAACGATTTTGTTTAAGACAAATTCATTATGACTCTATGATTGTTTACACGTAATATCAAATTTAATATGGTCATATGGTTCCAAGAAAGATTCTACAACAATTAAACTGTCATAAATCACGTGTGTAGTTATAAAATACTGCACCTTGTATTGTAAACATATCTACATATTTTGTTTCGAAACCTATTTTTCTCTACGTTCTATTTTAAGGGTCTGGTTAGTAACTGCGGTTTGGTGGTACGGACAAAGTGCAATACGTTACAAATACGATTTCTATAAATACAGCACAAATACGATTTTTGATAAGTGTGGTATAAGTGCGGTTTTTGATTAAAAAAAACAAGATAAAAGTAAATGTAATTCGTGAAAATTGAAAAGTAGTGCAGTTTTTAAATAATATTAAAATGTAGTAGTAGATAATAAATATTGAGAAAATTTTTAAATTTAATAATTAAATTTTTATCAAAATAAAAAAAACAATAATATTATGCTTAACTAAATAGTTCTATTGAAATTAATGATAATAAATCAATGTACAGCTTACATAAAACCGCAATAATGAAAGATTTAATGTATTTATGGTAAGAACTAAAAAAAATATAAGTATTATTTAAATATTAAATTTGCGGATTTCTAATAGAACCCGGACCAAATCAGGTAAAAGTGTGGTTTTGTCCCACAAATTACATTTCACTGCTTTAAAACCATATTTACAAATCAGTCCCGCATCAACTCCATTAAAATCTGCACTTATCAATTATGCATTGATTAGTGTATTAAGTGTGGTTTTATAATTCTGTCCCGTATTAATGGTTATCAATCACACTCTAAATTCATTTTTACCCAAGACATTCATTCAACAATACAAAAGTATCACAAAAATGGTATCAATACTTGATAAAGTTTATTTGATCGTCTACAAAACAATTAACATATTTTTGTTAGCGAGAGAATATTATTATATGTTATATATAAATCAAATCTCTAGCATATGTAGAGAAAATATGTATATAACCTACGCTATTAGAATCTCTAGTAACATTCAAATTGGTCCCTTTTATATATTCGAATATATACCACTATTTTCAACATTTGTACATTCATGTTTGGAGATAAACTATAAACTGCGGCCCAAAAGGAAGTTCACGGAACACCGAAATTGTAAGTTGTCACTTGTCAGACACGCAATTGTTTATGTCCGAATTTATTCGCACCTAGTACTTTGTTTTTTTTTCTTTTTTTTTCATACTGTTTTCTAATTATATTATATAGCACGTTGGATTGTCATAAAGAAAAGGAACTAAATGAATCATACATAAATAAAATAGACACTTCTTTCATTGGTGGGCATGAATTTATATATAATATGGTATGCCGAACCCGAACGTAAAGATATTCGGCTAAAAGTTCCAAAGGTAAAATCGCTTAAACAATTATTTTCCTTTGGTCTAACACGAAACCAAAATGCTTAATATGGAAGAAAATAATTAGTTGATAATAAAAGAAATTAGTGATATTTTTGTTTTCTTCTCTCTTCCCTATGATTAATTATAAGACCGATATTCTAGCCTGTAACNTTAGCCTTAAACGAAACCTTTTTTTAAAAAAAAAAAAAAAAAAAAAAAACATAAACCTTTATATCTGTAAATATAAAATCTCTTTTCTGGTTATAAATTAAATCAATAATCGTGAACTTGTAATATTGCGAGGAATCTTGATTCAAATTTTGACCATAACAGAAGCTATATAGAGAGAGAGAGCCACATTGATTTGATTCGAGAGGAAGAACATCATCATGATATTCAAGAACGATTTGACATAAAACAACACCGGTTTATCTTCATACATTTCCCAACTTGAGAGCTATTTTCTATTTATGTATTCAAAATTATCTATGGGTCATCGTCAATGTCTGACCAAAACTGTACTTTGAAGATTGAATTGACAGAGTGATGGACGCATCTTGCTCTTACTTCAATTTTATTTATTTCCTAAAAACGAGGCACAGTTTTCATCTCTAATGATAGGACGCCATGCAGTCTGTCTATCGTCACTCCGCCCATTGTATCCACTTTCACCCATACTTCTTCTAACTTTTTAGCCACACTTCAACAACGTATACTCTCTTTTTCATAAAAAAAACATAAATGGATGAAATAAATGCTAATTTTGGTATTGATCACAAATCTGATGTGATCACTGATCACGGTATTGATTCACAGATTATGATAATATTGATTACTATAATATTTATGTATTATATGATTCTAGTGAACCGGATTGGTGACACAAATTTCTAATAAAAAAACTTAATAGAAGTGGCAATAGAAATAAAAAAGTAGTTATAAAAGTAAGAATTAATGGTAAAAGATATTGGCAGTATTCCTTTAGATATTCCTAACCCCTACAGCTTTCTTATTGGAACCACGAAAAATGGTATATTCTTTATTATTGTAATAAAATTTACCAATCACATAAAAAAAAAACTCTCCATAAATTACAAAGATATATACGGGAAAATATCAAAATTTTAATGAACTTTTAACCTAGTGTTAATTTTTTAATGAACTTTTGAATCCGTTTTAAATTTTAATTTGATGCTTAAAAATAAAAAAAAACTACATGAAACTTTCTAATTGTGCAAATTTCTATATTGACTATTAATACTGTCAGTCAATGGTTAAGTCGATATGTGTACAGCCGATATATGCGACACGTGTACGGCCGAAATTATTTCTAAAAAAAAATAAAAAAAATTCAAAAAAAATTCAAAAAAATTCAAAAATCGAAAAATACAAAAAAATAAAAAAATAAACTTTTTATAAATATATAAATATATATATATCTTTATATAATAAGATAAAAAGTTACAAAATAGAATAATATAAAAAATTTTAAAAATTCAAAAATAAATTAAATTCAACACATTACAACCTAAGTAAATGACAAATAGACACGATAACTAACCAAGAAATATACCTAATTACAACCCTACTACAATCATAATTCATCCGATTCGAAAATTTTTAACTCTAAGATCCTGATTCAAAATTCGTCGCGAATCCTAGAAATCTTTAACAAACCAAATATTTTTTACATGGTAATAAGTGCACCTACATAAATGAGTCGATGAAACATTGTCGATGTTTCCGGCATTATAGATGCTCTCAACACTAGGTGCTTCAAGCAACTCATTTATATTGCATGTTTCATCAACTCGTCTATTGTTGATGCTAGAACTCAACACTCGTTATCAAATTGTGGAACTTCGAATCAAATACTTTATTAGAACGAAATCGGATTACAAACAAAGGCGAAAGTAATCTTTCAAGCTCTAGGACTCTTTTCTCTCGTTTTTCTTATCTCTACTCCTAGGTGTTGAACTATTATTTATAGGCTTTTGCTCTAGGGTTTTGGAGAAGATCCTCTCAGATTTCGTCCTTGATTTTGGGCAAGCTCCGCGGGTACCGATTGCTCGCTAGGTCGGCTATGCTCTCCCGGCT
>OVBA01004238.1:0-24263 GCA_900406435.1 Lepidium aucheri | reverse complement strand
GAGAACTTCATTTTTGAAGAAAAAAATGAAGGTAACCATTGGAGATGGTCTAAGAGACCATTTATTTCACTTTTTGTTGGTGTTTCTTGTGCATTAGAGATAGTCTACACCACATATAAAGTAAACATGATACAATTACATAACGCAACACTACTTGTGTGATACATGTAAACAAGAAGATCACTGTACCAGAATCTAGATTTGCATGGCTTCGGAGCCAATGAACTTAGTGAGACCAAAGGTAAGAGCCATAGCCATCCAACCACCAATCACCACCCTAACGCTGGACTTAACCACCTTCGTCTTTCCAAGGACCGCACCGGTGGCTCCAAACACAATCAATGCGATGGTGGCCACAACCGCAACGACCGCCATTCTTACCTTATGATTCTCTATGAATACAGCAGCCAGAAGCGGCATTGCTGCTCCCACTGCAAACGCTAAGGCTGATGCAATTGCTGCTTGTCCTGGATTTGGTAGTCTCTCTGTCTTCTCCTCCTGCCGTTAGACTTATACATTTTTAACTATATATTTACATAGAATTTTCATGTCATTAAAGAAATGAGATAATTTTGTATAGCACAAAGTATCAATTAGAAAACCAGTTAAAGATTCATATCTTTTATATACGAAACTATTGTCTAGATTATTTTTAATGCGAATTCGTATAATTCCTTTTGCTTTATCATAAAGTGTATCATTTTTTTTTAATAACTAGTTCTGAGAGAGGTCGTAAAACTTTTTCTCTCTACTTGATTTTCGGGTCAACGGGTTATGAGATCTGCCTAATTCCAAGACTAGAAGAATTCATGTGAAACTCATGCTTTCTACACAGTTGCGATTTTATTTCCAATAAAATTTGAACCCACATAAAATGTGATGGTTCATTCTTTCGCTCTACCACAAGAGTCTACGTCCGTATGGACAAAGTATATCATTTTCAAACACATAAATAAAAATGAAGTTTTGTAAATATTATAAAAAAGTAGTGATAGTTTGGGCTAGCAAATATATCTATACATTACCTCCTCTTGTTCGTCGATAGCTGATAATGATGTTTTAGTCTGAATAGCTCTCTTCATTTGCGCAGTTTCAATATCTCTTTGAGTGCACACAGAGACAAACTCTCCAATGGCCATACTACAAGCACCAGCTACAAGGCCAGCAAAACCAACAAGAAGCATTGCTTTCACATCTTCTTTGATAGAACCAACACCCATCATTAAAGACGCGACTGTGACCAGACCATCATTGGCTCCAAGCAAAGCAGCTCTTAGCCACTGAGCTCTCTGCATGTAGTCCACTTCCTCTTTCTCTTCCCTTGGATGGTTTTTCTGATCTTTTGGGCTACTTCTTTCTGAAAGCTGAACGTTGAGAGCCATTGTGTTGCTAGTTACTTGATTTTGATTGATGAGAAGGCTTGTGGAGAACTCACGCCTTATATAGAATAAGAAGATTAGGAAGCTTTGTTTATTATAAGTTTTTACCTAATTAATAATATATATAAGAGAAATGAGAGTGGTGTGTTAGTGGTGGAGACCGTCACGTTGGACACTATGCTTCTTTAGAGTGGAAATTATAATCGGATAGCTAAAATAGCCACCCAAAAGTGCTATCGTCATAAAAAATTATTACAGTATAATTTCTATAAATTTATTTTTCGTTATATTATTATAGTTTTTGGTCATATATTAATAAAAATGAGCATATAGATCTAACATTACTAATTTATAGAAATTTGATTGTATTGGTAAATTCGATAAATCGGGTTTTTCAATGATTGACTTCTTTTTGTAGGTAGCGATTTTTCATTAATAGAGAGGTAATGTATAAAGGTTTTGTACTTTTAAATGTATCTTGTAACACATATTCAAATTTATTTTTGAATAATTTGAGTGATAAGTTTCCATACCATATTTCAAATTCTTAAATTTAATTTTTTTTTTTGAGGCACAACTACTTAAAGTCGAACATTTGTAGAGAAAGTTGTAGATGTAAAATATTTAACCAATTAACAAATTTATGGTGTTTTAGTATGTTTCACTTTATTCATTTATACAATTGGAAGAATGCAAATCTTAGCAAATATGAATAAAAATTGTAGTGTATCAAAAAACTTTAAATTAGTGAAAACTAAGGTAAATATCAGTCAAACCAAAGTATGATCTATAAAGGAGAGTTCAGTTTTTCATATAACAAAAAGTTAAATTTGCAAGTGGAAGGTTGTAAGTCCATTCAAAGCAGGCGCACTTGTACATCCTAAAATCCGAGTCTTACCGCCTACATTATGTATGAATTTGACTAATAGACCTGACAGTTGTGATCCAATGTTGATAAAAAAAAAACAAATTTTGAAGTTCTATATACACGTTAGAAGAGACTAATCAATAGGCAATAATTAGATTAGGAAAATACATATATCAAGTAACAAATGAAATAAAGTGAAAATATTGGACGCGCACATCATGAGGGAGCTGATAGAGCCATGCATTTATGAAAATTGGAAATCATTAATTGAAATTAGAGTTACCTTAGAAGAAGATTTAGAAGTTATTACGGATCGCTCCATCAGAGATGGATGATGAAACTGAAAAATCTACTTAAATAAAAGAGGTGTTCGAATGGAGGGCAAAGATTCAGAAATTGAGAGAGTTTGAGGGGAGAGAACAAGTCTTAGGAAATCTCAAGTGTTTCGTTTTTTCTTTTGAGATTAATATTGTAATTAACAAGTGTGGCTTGTCTAGGTTTTCTAGATTATTGGATTAGAGAGAGAGAGTGTTGCAAGAGTTCTTTACCTTATATCTAGTAAAAACGTTATTTTGACACTCTGCAAGAATTTGATTCACAAACAACTTGCTGTGTTTCTCTGTTGTTACATAAAGTTTAGCTAAAATTACCGTCAACTAATTGATCAAATCTTCTATAGTCAATTATTAACATCAAAATCAAAATTGAATAAATTTGAATCCGAACAGATGATTATCCAACTGGAAGTTTTGTAGAAACAATGTAATATAATGTAACATATACTATATGAAATACTTATATAATGTGTGCGTTATATAAACAGTGTTTTTTTTTTTGTTAACTTATATAAAATGTTGTTACAACATTGTTATTGTATTTTATTTTTCCTTTGTTATTAAAAGTGTATAAATTGTTTTTTTTTTGGGGTGCGAATGTCATTGCTAACATCATTTTGAGTCCATGTCATTGCTAACATCATCACATAATCTAATTAGTGCTTTCCTTTTCTTAATAAAATCTTATGTGCATTATTTTATAGAAATAAATTTTTTTTTCTTATAATGAGTTGACGACAGCTTCTTCTTCCATTTTTTTTATTAGTCGTTAACCTAAAATATATTTACTATTTTTTAAAAAATATTGAACTACAGTAAGCTGACATATTAGTCAAGTTAATACATAATGATAATATGATTCAATTTCTAAATGTGTAAATGCATATATTTCAATATACTTATTACCTGCCACTAGATTAAAAACCACATGCAACATATTTTACTTGTTCGCGGCAAAGCTACAAATCACATAAACATATAAATATATATTTAGATATCTTAGGTACAATTATGGACAAGTGTATTTGACTAAATATCATATATGTTATTTTTTCACTAGAATTTATGTGGTAGTCAGGTATACTTACGTAGTATTGTTAACATTTGTGTTAAAGATTGGATCTTGTCTATTTAAATATTGGAAAAGAAAAAAAAAATTCTTAGGCACGCAAATTGTGTTAGTTGAACAAAGCCAGATATATGTAAATAACTTATCATAATTTCACGAAAGTTCTCTGCCTCATGCTCTTCTCGTGAATGGATGGTCTAAATTTTATTTGCTTGTTTAAATAACCAACAGTTGCATGCTACGACAGAAACTACATTGACAAATTTTTTTAAAAAAAAAAAATAGGAAGAAAAGGACAGAAGAAACTTGACTTTAATTGTGGAGAAACATTTTATTTTTGCTAGTGAAACTAGCTTGATAAGAAGTGAATGAAACTTTCAAAAATAAATTTAGTTTTTTTGATTTTAAAGTCTATTTCTATTTTAAATTATCGGAATGTTTAATTTGTTGAGTCAACGTAAAATTAAGAATATTTTTTCAAAAATGAACAAAAAATTAAAAGTTTAATTAACCACATACAAAGTTCAAAGATAAATTAACTATTTCTGATACTTACAAGGTTAAATTGATATTTTTTTTGTTTTTATTTTTATAATTTGGCTAGTGAAGTAAGCTTGTCATGTATGTGGAAAGCAAGCATGAAATACTAGAGAATTTGTCTAAGAACAACTGGTAAAACTCATCAACGTCAACTATATGTACATAAAGTACGTAGCAGCTCTTGCATTTGGTAAAAAATGGCACAACAATCATCATGCTAATGAATTATAAAAAACATTTGTTGACTTTTGTAAACGTTTATAGAATCATTTCTACAAGTTCCATATTATCATATGCTACCGAGTTTAGTGGGTATAATCATCATTCCAAGCGAGGTGGGCTTGGAGCGTCAATGGGCCGGCCTCATGAACTCGTTACATCTTTGCCTGTGACAGAACTTACATCACAGACCAATTAACAAAAAACTCGTGTGAGTCGTGACCTACCGAACTTCATCGTCGCGTGACATTATCGAGGCGACGAAAGCAGTTTTAGGGTTTATCAATTTCACTCGTCGTCGTCGGAGCCGGCATCTTCTCCTTCAGGTGAGTATTCTGTTCAGCATAAAATTTGATTTCTTGAACAGAGCATAGATCATCCGCATTATTGATTTTATATTTTGTTCTCTGTTTTATTGATCTAATGATTACACTGCTCTGGTTTGGTGTTCTATGTGCAGAGAGTTTGTGTTCTTCTTTAATCGAAAAATATGAAGAAAAAGATAGCTATTGGTTTTGAGGGTTCAGCTAACAAGATTGGGGTTGGAATTGTGACACTAGATGGTACAATTTTAGCGAATCCTCGGTATACATACATAACCCCACCTGGTCACGGTTTTCTTCCTAGAGAGACTGCACATCATCATCTTGACCATGTTCTTCCTTTAGTCAAGTCAGCTCTCAAGACTTCCCAAGTAACTCCCGAAGAAATCGACTGCATTTGTTACACGAAAGGTCCTGGGATGGGAGCTCCATTGCAGGTATCAGCCATTGTGGTTAGGGTATTGTCACAGCTTTGGAAAAAGCCAATTGTCGCTGTGAATCATTGTGTGGCTCACATTGAGATGGGGAGAGTTGTTACTGGAGCTGATGATCCTGTTGTTCTTTATGTGAGTGGTGGGAACACTCAGGTGATTGCTTATAGTGAAGGTAGATATCGAATATTTGGTGAGACCATAGATATTGCTGTTGGTAATTGCTTGGACCGGTTTGCTAGAGTCTTGAAACTATCCAATGATCCGAGCCCCGGTTATAACATTGAGCAGGTAGGTTTCATCTGAGAGTAAAAGTGAATTCGTATCTGTTGAGATTCAAAAACCATGTTAATACTTTCTTTTTAATTACTAGCTTGCAAAAACAGGAGAAAAGTTTATTGATCTTCCATATGCTGTTAAAGGTATGGATGTATCGTTCAGCGGAATCTTAAGTTTTATCGAAACTACTGCGGAAGAGAAGCTCAAGAATAACGAGTGTACACCAGCAGACTTGTGTTATTCTCTTCAAGTAAGACTACCTCTCGTTACAAATGCAAAGATTTGGACCATTTTTAGAGAAGTATCATGATTGTTGATCTTGCAGGAAACTGTGTTTGCAATGTTGGTTGAGATCACAGAAAGAGCGATGGCTCATTGTGACAAGAAAGATGTTCTGATCGTTGGCGGTGTCGGATGCAACGAGCGTTTACAAGACATGATGAGGACAATGTGCTCTGAACGTGACGGTAAACTGTTTGCAACAGATGACCGTTACTGCATTGATAATGGTGCGATGATTGCTTACACTGGTCTACTCGCGTTTGTAAACGGTTTTGAAACGCCGATCCAAGACTCTACCTTTACGCAGCGGTTTCGCACTGACGAGGTTCACGCTGTATGGCGAGAAAAGGAAGATTTAGTGAACGTTATTGCTAATTAAACATTTTTGCCCATATGTTTATTTATCATCTATTTTGAGATTTGAATCTCTTAACTGGTGTTTGATTATTAGCCAACTTTAAATGTGTTCTATTTGTCAAAATATATGTTCAGTATTGGATAGTTTTCGATTGGTATACAACTTTCAAATGACGAAATGGACAGGATTCTATGTAAAAGTTAAATGTGTTTTGTATTGCATATCGAGATTTGTTTAATTGCTTTAATAGAATTTGCTTCTGTTTCTGCTTTTAAAACTTTGTTAAGACTTTTGGTTCAAGTAAGAGCATTTGCAGTGGGTGTCTCGGGTGTCTCTCTATGAGAATTATTTATATAGATTACGAGATTCGAATTTCAGATTTGCAAATGTGTGGACTTATCACCTACCACTAGATAAAATGTCATTTGATTTTCCATGAAAGTCGTCTACTATTAAAATAAATAAAAAAATAATTTTTTATTGAAAATATATGAGAATTAGTTTGATACCACTAAAATAAATAAAAATAATTTTTTTAAATAAAAATATGTGAGAATCGGTTGTCGAGAACTTCCAAAAACCCATTAATAATCTCTCAAATAACACATATCACTTTATGAGTGGTTCAAAAATATTTTATAAAAACTTTAATTTCTTATAATTTGGATTATATTTTAAATCAATTATATATTATTATTTTTTATATTCTTAAAATTATAAAATAAAATTATCTATCCAACAAGGTCTATTATGTATAAGTTTTTATTCTACAATAATATTTTATTTAAATTATAAAATTTAAATTAATAAAATAATACTAAACTACTGTTTTAGTTTGCAAATAGAAATAGTGGAAAAAATTATTGTATTTTTTTTAAAGATCAGAAAATATGTTACAAAAATAAAATATTAAGATTTTCTTAAATTTATTAATATTATATTATTGAGAGATTTAGTGAGAGACTTAGTGAGCATTTCACCAATAGAAGCCAAAATTAAGATGAGGTTTTCAAACTAAACTCTACAAAAAATATTTACATTATATTGATGAGAGATTTAATGGGTTTCTCACCATTACGGATAGTCTAATAAATCTGGTTTTAAGGAAAAAAAAAACGCCACTCTCTGTTGTCTATTTTACCATAATTTGATTCCAAAATGTTGTCCTACATACATATACATATGTGATATTGTTAAGATTTGGGCTGTGAATCAGATATTGAAAATTGGTAATGGTAGAAAGATTAATTTCACTAGGCCTTCCTAATTATACGAAAACAATAATAAAACGTTCCAAATAATATTTTGCAGAAGTTAATTCTCCAAAATACATGTCAATTTAATATCTATCCGCAATGCGAAAGAGAAATCGACCAAAAGATTAATGTCTATCTTTATAATTTTTTCACCCGAATTCGACTTTCTATATAATTTATTATAAACATATGGTTTTGAATATAGAAAAGAATTTAAAAGTCCATTTAAGAACAGTAAATTCTCTTGTATAACGTACGGGATTGTTCAATCAAAAGATATTTCATCGAAAATACTTGCTAAATGCCAGGTGACATCATAATAAAACGAAACTTAACTTCTTTGAATCTTTTATTTTTTCTTATGGATGCGTTATACATGCCTGAAAATTGATGTGTATGAAAAGTCCAGTCAACTGTGAACTTGCGAAATCTAAGATTGGCCACAGAAATATAATCTTACGACTAATATGTCGTCATACTACTCATGTGTATGTCGTTTTGCTTCTTCTGATGTATGGTGTGAATTTACGTATCACTTTTAATAAGGACACCAAAGAAACATAAAAACATATCTGTTTAATTTTTGAGGACCCACAAATTTGTATGAGGCTCAAACTAACCAAAGCTGACCAATCTTGAATCCTAAATTTACTAGTAGTACGTATGATCACATGGCTCTTAACAGTTACAGATTGTGATGTTTTGTTTCATATATTTGGCAAAGTAGACTGTAATAGTTACGAGATATTTTCTTATAACTACACGTAATTTAAATTCTCTACTTATCAAAAACATGTTTTCATGGTATTTATTATACCACATCGACAAAAACATGTCTCTTTTTATACTTTATAATAGGGGATAATTGGCCGAGGACAGGTGGCCTAGTGGTGTTGTCACTTTACAAATTTTCAGGCACCAGGGATCGAACCTCCTACTGCAGTATAAGGAGGGGAATTAAAAGCCACTAGTCTAGTTGACAAAAAAAAAAAATAATAATAGGGGATAATTGGTAGAATAGCCACATTTTTTGCTATTTTAGTAAAGAATATGGTTATTGACAAATTAAGTTAACCTTAATTATTTATTACTCTACCATCAATACACCATTTGTTTATTATCTGAATAATTAAAACAAATAAAGAGATTGGGCAAAAAATCTCCCTTGTACAAGAAAAAGCTGAGCTATGTAGATAGTTTTTTCAGTTATATATATGGTGGAAGAAGAGCAAGAGGCTTGAGAAAGTCTCATTTCTACAGTACTCTTATACTATATAGTATAGAACTGTTATAGCCCTGTTCTTTGCGACCCTGGTAGCAACATCAAACTAAAAGCTAATAAAATTAAAAATGATTAATGAAAAAGGAAGTTAGTTGCTGCGGCTACAATTATATATATTATTGGTGATCGCTGAAAAAATGAGTGACAGCTAATTAGGTCATTGCGATTCAAATATACAAAGAGTTCATATTACTTATTTTACTCTTCACGTGATTAGTTCATAAAATACAGTAGTTCATCGCTAAAGGAGCGATCTTACAAAGAACATGTCCTATATAGTATAAAACAGACAGTACAAAACAATAAAAACAATCCATCTATATGGTTGGGGATGGCGAAACACAAAAGAAGAAGAAAAAAAGGAGAATGAGAAAATCAAGAAAAAGTAGGAAAAAAATGATGAAAAGGGAAGGGAGAAGGAGGAGGAAAGGAATGATGAGAAGAAAGAGGATGAAAAGTAGGGGGAAGAGTATGACGAAGATATGAGGAAGAAGAACAAAATAGAAGAACAAATAAATTAAAGTTGATGATATTTTAAAAAATGATTATGTATAATTTGATGGTTTTATAAGAAAATAAATATTTAATATGATATTACATATAATGGTCTTCGATATAAAATTAGATGAAAACGAATATTTGTTAAAAGAAAGTTTTTTTTTTGAAAATTTAAGTTTTAGTATGTGTAGAATTTTTTTTATGTTTTAAAACAAATATATAACTTTGATTAAATTTTTTTATTAAGTAATATTGTAAATAGAATTAGAGGGGAGAAGAAAGAAAGAAGAATACAAGTGCCCTTTAGTTTAGTGACAGGTGGTAAATCCACTAAAGGCAGGCGCACTTGCACATTCTGGGATCGAATCTCACCGTTTATATTATGTAGGAACTTGGTTAATGGGCTGGCCAGTTGTGGCCCGATACTGATTAAAAAAGCGAGAGAAGAATAAGAAAATATTAAATGAAAACAACGTATATTACCTGTCTTACCATAATATTTAGAGTACAAACATTTGTAACTCTTGTGTATTAATTGTCTATTTAATAAGCGCTAAAGAAAACTACAATCTCATATCTCTACCACAATATATTACAATGATTATTCTCTTAAGTATTCTCCAAAAGTTTCTCTTCTCTTTGGCCCTTCTAATCGCCGGTTACATTTTCTTTAGAAAAGTGAGTTTAAGTGAAGTTGACAGCTCAAGCATCCCTGAGCCATTGGGAGCTTTGCCCCTATTTGGCCATCTCCATCTTCTACGTGGTAAAGAACTCATTTGCAAGAAACTAGCTGCCATGTCCGATAAACTTGGTCCAATCTTCTCCCTCAAGTTCGGGGTTTATAGGTTGGTTATAGCCAGCGATTCGAAAACAGTGAAAGACTGTTTTACCACCAATGACTTGGTTCTAGCTACTAGACCAAATATAGCCTTTGGTCGGTACGTAGGCTACAACAACGCAGTTCTAGCCTTGGCTCCTTATGGAGATTATTGGCGTGAGTTACGCAAAATCGCTACCATTCATCTCTTTTCAAACCAGAGTATTGAGATGCTTGGCCACATTCGTTCTTCAGAAGTAAATGCGATGATCAAACACTTATACAGTGGGAGTCGTGGTACTTCGATACTGAAGATTGACATGGTATTTGAGTTTTTAACCTTCAATATTATCCTTAGGAAGATGGTTGGGAAGAGGATTGGATTCGGTGAAGTGAAGAGCGAAGAGTGGCGTTATAAGGAAGCTTTGAAAGATAGCGAGTACTTAGCTACGGTTCCAATGATAGGCGACATCATTCCATGGCTTGCTTGGTTGGATTTCGTATATATTGTTCAAATGAAAAAAACGTTTAAGGAGCTTGACTCGGCAATCACCATGTGGCTCCAAGAACATTTAATGAAGAGATCGAGAAATGAGAAGAATCAAGAAAAAACAATCATGGATCAATTGCTCGACATCTTACCAGAAGATATTGTGATATGTGGACATGAACGCGATGTCATCGTCAAGGCAACAATTTTGGTATGTACAGTTTCACTTTCCCCACATATTACTAACAATCATGAATGCTAGAATATCTCATGTTAGTGATACTTGAGCAATATATAAGTATGTAGCAATCCTATTTCCTTGAGTTAGTGTTTAGGTGAGAGTTACATCCATATTATCATGGTATTAGAGCTTGGGTCTAATCCGAGTGCCAGTTTAATAAACTTCACATTTTAAATGTCCACTCCTATGTGAGTGTCTTTTACAATATCTATGTGAGGGTATATATACTAAGACAACTTCCAACGGTGGGTTTACTCTTGGTCCAGCTAATGATTGGTATCAAAGTTCGATTTATACCCGCTGTATTAATATGATAGCTAAGAAAAGGAATTTTAGAGGTGGGTTTATGCTATAAATTAGGTCTTGTCGATCCAATGTTGACAAAAAATATTATTATTAATATTAAAATAATAATATTTTTTGTTAAGAATTTAATTTTTATTTTTTTAATGTAATGTCCAATAAACAAAAGATAGCTAACGAGAAACAACGTTTATAACGTGTTTTGTTTAAGAAACATTTCTTCTTCTTTTTCCAACTTTTTATTAATTTTTTGATTTTAATAATATTAAGAACCTCCTTTAGTTTCCACCGTCGGAGGTGGTATAATGAATATTCTATGTGTTTTTGAAGGTTCTTACATTAACGGGTTCAGACAGCACATCCATCACTCTAACATGGGCCGTATCGTTGTTACTTAACAATCCAGATACTTTAAAAGCAGCACAAGAAGAGATCGACAGTTGTGTCGGGAAAGATAGATGGGTTGAAGAATCCGACATACAAAACCTCAAGTACTTACAAGCTATTGTTAAGGAAACTCACCGACTTTACCCACCAGCTCCCCTTACAGGTCTCAAATATATACTAGTAAAGATATCAATGACTATTTGGTTTTGTTGTAAATGTCAAAACCTATTTGGTATGATGAATAATCAGGAATCCGAGAAGCAAGTGAAGATTGTTTTGTTGGAGGATACCGTGTTAAGAAAGGCACACGCTTGCTTATCAATATATGGAAACTTCATAGGGATCCTAAGATCTGGCCTGACTCCGAAACCTTCAAGCCTGAGAGGTTTGTGGAGGCAATACCGCGTTGTGCAAAGAGTGACTTTGAGTACATTCCGTTCAGTTCAGGAAGAAGGTCTTGTCCAGGAATCAATCTTGGCCTAAGAGTTGTTCACTTCACGCTGGCCCGGTTGCTTCAAGGGTTTGAGTTGCGTAAAGTGTCTGATGAACCGCTGGGTATGGCTGAAGGACCCGGTTTAGCATTGCCAAAGATTAAACCGGTCGAAGTCGTTGTAATGCCTCGGCTTAACTCTGACTTGTACTGTTTACTCTAAAACAGTGTCCACGCAATAATTATCTATATGTGATCATATCATCGCATAGTTGTAAGATTCCCAAACAAATCAGGTTTGCTATTTTTATAGGATTTCCATTTATCCACACAATTATTGTATGGAGTGAACTCATTATTCTTTTTTAAAAATAGTCAAATCTTTTATAAGGACTATTTTAGAATTCAGGAGAAACTTTCTAATTTAAAATATTTACTTTGAAATATGGTAATTCAAAAATAGATTAGTTATTTATTTTTTTAGTTATCGCTAATTATAGATAAGCTTAAAATAATGTTTACTCTAAGCTCTCCTTATGTATAAATATGAACTCAATTTTCACCTAAAAACAAAACAAATAAACAAAAGCATCAAGAAGAAGGATCAAAACAAAATTCGACAAATAAAAATGAAGGCATGGATGATAATTTTGTTGGTAATTTCTGTGGCTGTGATTGTTGACCAGTCAGAAGGTAGGAATGTTGTGATTAGTCCATGTGATGGTCCTAATCCTCCAGCGGAATGTAATAACCAAAAGATTATTCCTACTTCTGCTAACGAATATAGTCGGGGGTGCAGTTCAATCACTCGTTGCAAACGAGATAATGCTTAAAGCTCACGTGACAATGTCTTTTTATATTGATCCTTCTTCGACATGAGATGTTTTTTTATATTAATACATATGTAACCAAACAATGTTACATTCATAGATAAGTATTCATAACATTTTTTATGATTGTTTCTGTTAATTGTTTTTCCAATTCAATTAACAAGATCACATTTATGTATTGAAATAGTTTTATCTATAAATGTTTTTTGCCCATAATAGTATGAATTTTATTATGCTTTCCATATTAATTCATATATAACCAAGAAATATTTCACAAGTTTTGGATATCCATTGGGTATTGATCCATTTTTAACATCTCTGTCTTTGATCACTTTTATTTCAGTTACATAAGAGAAATTGAACAACAAACTGAACTATATAAACCCTATACCCATAATATCACAAAAAATTGGACTAACATGGTCACATTATTAGTATGTGTAAATCAGTTTTCAAAATTGGTTTGGTTCATGAGTTTCCATACATGAAAACTGGTTTAAGAATTTGGAAAATATTTATACAATATAGACTTGATTGGATATTGTTTTCATTACTATAGAGAGCAATAATATTGTTTAGAGCATTAAAATAATTCGATTATTACTGAGATTTATGATTCTTATTGTTCTAAAAAGCCAATTGTTTTATATTTACTAAAAGATTTTAAATTGTATAGAGACAAAAACTTAAAGACTAAATTTATAAACTCTATAAAATTCAAATAATACACCTAAAAAAGTGCTACGATCTATTTCTCCACGTTATTTCATATAACACCTATAACACACAAAGTCAAAGGGTAGTTTCAATTACACACAATTGGATGTTAAGTTTCTAATTGCACATAATTCAGAAGTTAATATTTATTTCCCCAAAAGGTTTGAGTTGTTTGGTTTGTATCCCAAAACCAACATCAAACCAAATTTACCCAAAAGTAAACTGGTTTGAACACACTCAGTCACTCATACCCAATTTATGGTATTAAACCAGACCAAATTTTCTATTTTTTTTATCTTCCTCACTGATTGTAAAATTGTTCACAGTTTTTTATCTCTTCATCCATCTTCCTTCATCTTATTTACAATTCCACTCCGGGTCTATGGAGCTATACACTTGTTAGATCTAAAGAGAAGGTGTTGGCAGCTAATGAGAACATTTGTGTCAGTACAGATGCAGTGTTGGAGTTTCTGAAACATACTTAAGAGTTGACTTTTGTGCTAACACAAAAGTAGACAGTGCAAAAGGTGGTTCTGTCTAGAGTTGATTAGACATAATTCGGAAGACTTTTTCACTTAAGTTGGTGCTTTTAAAGATAAGAAAAGTCAGCTGCTACACAAGGGTTTGCTTATAAAAGGAAGCCAAAATCGTGGAAGATGATGTAGTGCTAAGAAGAGCAACACAAGAAGAGAAAGCAAGAGATTTGGGTGTTGTATAAACAACATACAAGTCAGACAGAAATTTGAGCAAGCATCTGTTTCTTCTTGAGTATAAGCACAAGGGTAGTTCTAGGTGAAAACAGAGTTTGTAACAAGGGGTTGGTGAGTGATTTTGAGGATCATTAGCTCTTGTAACTCAGTTGTAATTTTTGTTTGTGTTCTAGTAGATTCCAGGACAAGGTCACGGTGAGACGTAGGAAGTATCTACACCAAATATTGTTGAACCTGTTAGCTCTCTGTGTGCTCCATTTACTGTCTGTTCTTTCTGATATTTGTCTGTGCAATGTTCTGCTTAGTCAAACAAATCTCAACTCTGTCAACACTCTTGTTAGCTTGTCAATAGTTTGTTCAGTTATCGTTAATTTGCCTAACAATTTCTGGTATCATAGCCAGGTTGCAAGGGAGAAATATTATAAGGTGTTCTAAGGTGCAAGCTCATGTCTTCCGCTCGGATAGAGGTTGAGAAGTTTGATGGCAGAGGTGACTACACTCTCTGGAAGGAAAAGTTGTTGGCTCAATTAGAGATACTCGGCTTGAGTGATGCTCTAACTTAAGAAGAACCAGCAAAGGAGAAGTCTGCAGATACTGGAGAAGCTAGTAAGAAAGAACAAGCACTTGAAGACAAAAGAAAGAATGCGAAAAGCACTGTCATTCTAAGTGTCTCATAACAGGTGTTGAGAAAGATCATTAAGGAGAAGACTACATCATATATGTTCAAAGCATTGGACAATCTCTACATGTCTAAGGCCCTTCTCAATCACATCTACTTAAAGCAGAAGCTCTACAACTACATGATGTCTGAAAGTAAATCCATTGAAGCAAACATTGATGATTTCTTAAGAATAATAGCCGACATGGAGAACACCAAAGTCAGTGTATCTGATGAAGATCAAGCTATACTTTTTTTGATGTCATTGCCCAGATAGTTTGGTCAACTGTGGGACACGCTGAGATATGGGAATGGTAGAACAACACTGACGTTAGATAAAGTTATGGCTGTCATTAATGCAAAGGAGCTGGAGTTTGGGTCAAACAAGAGAGCAAACAAGGTTCAGGTTGAAGGACTTTATGTTAAGTAGAAGTATAAATCAAGGGGTAGAAGTGAATAGAGGGATAAGAAGGGCAAAGGCAACAGGGCAAGATCCAAATCTAACAGTAAACAAGGGTGTTGGATCTGCGGAGAAGATGGACACTTATAAGAGGAAGTGTCTGAAACAGAACAAGAATGGTGATCAAGTAAATAGCAGCAGAACAGAGTCATCTGCAGCTAGGGGAAATCTGGTTGAAGTTTCAGGTCATTATGTCTCTAAAGCACTTCACACAGCTGGTGTGAACTTGGAAAATCAGTGGATTATGGATACTGGTTGCACACATCACATGACGTATAAGCGTGAGTGGTTTGATGAACTTGATGAAAGTACAAGAGGATCAGTCAGAATGGGCAAGATATTAGTGTCAAAAGTGCAAGGGGTTGGCATAGTAAAGATCAAGAATGAGAAGGGCTGATGGTGGTTGTCAAGGATGTGAGATTTGTTCCTGAAATGGACAAGAATTTGTTGTCACTGGGAACCTTTGAGAAAGGTGGGTACAAGTTTGAATCAGATAATGGTGTGCTAAAGGTTACTGCGGGCAGTCAGGTGCTACTTTGTGGAAAGAGAAAGGATAATATATATCTTCTGCAGTTTAAGATAGAAGACCACTCAACTCTCACAGTTGAAAGGAGGAGTGATGACACGATGTCGTGGCACCAAAGGCTCGGCCACATGAGTCAGAAGAACATGAGGCTGTTGGTGAACAAAGGACTTCTTGATAGAAAGAAGATCTCAACCTTTGACACTTGTGAGAGTTGTATCTACGGGAAAGCAAAGAAAGTAAGTTTCAATCTTTTTGCTTATGATTCTAAAGATAGACTTGATTATGTGCATTCAGACTTGTGGGGAGCACCATTGGTAACTCTATCTTTAGGTAGATGTCAATACCTTATCTCATTCATTGATGATTACTCTAGGAAAGTATGAGTTTATTTTCTGAAATATAAGGATAAAGCATTTCATAAGTTTATTAAATGGCTAACCTTGGTTGAGAATCAAAGTGAAAGAAAATGTAAGGTGCTCAAGACAGACAATGGTCTGGAATTTTACAAGAACCAGTTCAACACTTGTGAAACAAGAGGGATTCAGTGGCATAGAACATGTGCTTACATACCACAACATAATGGTGTTGCAGAGAGGTTGAATCGAACCATACTAGAGAAATTTAGAAGTATGTTGAGTGATTCTGGTCTGCCAAAGATGTTATTGGCTGAGGCAGCACATACTGTTGTTGTACTGATCAACAAAACGCCTTCAGCGGCTGTTGAGTTCGAGATTCCAGATAAAAGATGGAACAACAGAGCTCCTGGTTACAGCTATCTGAGGAGGTTTGGGTGTTTTATGTATGTTCACACAAGTGATGGTAAGCTGATCCAAGGGCCAAGAAAGGTGTCTTGATCCGGTATCCAGATAGGGTAAAAGGATACAAAGTGTGGCTGATTGAAGAGAAAAGATGTGTCATCATCAGAAACACAATCTTCCAAGAAAATCAGGTCTATAAAGACTTGATGAAGGACAATGGAAGCATAGAAGCTCAAGAAGATGAGCTGACAAAGTCCTTTTTAGACTTTGAAATTGGAGATGAAGGAGCTTCTAGCTCGGGTGGAGATCAGTCAGCTGCATCACCTGCAGGTTCAAGTCCAAGCATTCTGTTTCATACTAAATAGAAGAAGAGGAGGAACAAATTGTTGATCAGAACACACCACCGAGCTATCACTTGGTTAGAGACAGAGTGAGGAGAGAAGTTAGAACTCCAACAAGGTATGATGATGAAGACTTTTATGCTGAAGCTCTGTATACATCAGAAGATGGGGAAACTCAGAACCTGCAGAGTACAGAGAAGCTGAAAATCAGACATGGATGAAAAAATGGAGTCACAACTGAAGAATCAGACATGGATTTCAGTTGCCAAAGCTGAAAATCAGAAGGTGATTGGCAGCAGATAGGTTTACAAGCATAAGCAAGGTATCCCGGGTGTTGAAAATTCAAGATTCAAGGCTAGGCTTGTGGCAAAGGTTTGTGCTCAGAGGGAAGGGATATATTATCACGAGATCTTTTCCCCTGTAGTGAAGCATGTATCAATTAGGCTATAGCTTTCTGTTGTGGTTCAAGAGAACTTGGAGCTTAAAAAACTTGATGTGAAGACAATGTTTCTTCACGGTGATCTAGAGGAAAAGATCTACATGCATCCATAGAAGGGTATGAAGATTGATATACCTCATTTTTATCGGTTTAAAGCTCATTAATTTGCATGTTTTCTGATCGTTTGTTTGCTTTGTAGAGTCTTTTCAGGTGGAAAACAGGTTAAATTCGGATTATGCCCTTAAAGCTTGGCTAAGGATGAATTAGAGCAATATGTAGAATTTCAGAGTCTTGATCGATCAATCATTACACTTGATCGATCGATCCTTGTTTGTCCAGCAAGAGATGCGCTCGATCAACTGATCGACCAACACCTATTGAAGATCGAGCAATTGGCTTTGATCGATCAATCAACATCCTTGATCGATTGATCAGCGAAGCTGACAAGGACAAAAAATTAATTTTCCTATTTTTACACCTACGTTTTTAGGAACTATATAAGACCAGTCTTCATTATGTTTTAAAGAGAGATTCATTACGTAAGAACAACCTGTATTTGAGATTTTGGGAGAGAGATTTTGATCCTTACACAATTGGAAAAGAATCCTGAACCCTCTTATTTTATTACAATTTACTTTTATGCTTTTCAATACTTATTGCAATTTGATTTTCTTCTTCTCCATATCTGAGTAGTTCCCCAATCAAGTTTAGGTTTTTCTAGGGTTGCATGGAATTTATGAATTAGGAACAACTAGGAATTGCTTGATATGTTCTCCACCTAATTGATATATTCAAGGCTTAGATTAGAGTAGCTAACTAATTTGTGAGTTTAGAATACCTAACACTCCAAAAGCTTGTTAGGAAATTGGATCCTTTTTAGGTGAGCAATCAATCCTTAATCGCGATAGCTGATGTTAAGGTTGATTGTGGACTTATCAGACCTGATCGATAATACATAATAGTCTCCTGGTACCAACGAGAGTTAGGACCACTAGGTTGCTAGATATAGTGATTAATACCATGAGAGTGGGTTGGTTAAAAATTTATGTCTGAGTCGAGATTGTTGAATGAATGTTACCGTAATAGTTTCCTTGTTCAAATTTCTTGTTTCTAGAAGAATTTCCTAAGCTTAGTGTTTTAATAATCTATTGTTAATCGTTAATTCTGTTTTGTATTCAGTTTACCAAAAACTTTCCATTGTCTTAGCTCTAATTTGGTTTGATAGTGTGATAACTTGGTCCTTGTGAATACGATCCCTAGATTACTACTCGATTTGTTGTGTACTTGCAGTAGATAACTTAGGGTTAAAACCTGATATGTATAAAAGATATGTTCAAGCAAGGTCAAGTTTATCTTCTGAAGAAGTCCTTGTACGGATTGAAGCAGTCTCCAAGACTGTGGAACCAGAAGTTTGACAGTTACATGTCTGAAATTGGTTTTGTAAGAAACCAATACAAAAAATGTGCATACATGAGAAGAGAAGTTGATGGCTCAATCATGTACTTGCTGATCTAGGTAGATGATATGTTGGTGGCAGCAAGGAGTAAAGAAGCCATCAACGGCTGAAGAAGGAGCTGAGTGTGAGGTTTGAGATGAAAGATCTCGGTGAAGCAAGAAAGATACTTGGGTGGAGATAATCCGGAACAGGGAACAAGGGTTGTTGTGGCTGTCTCAAGAGGAGTATCTGTACAAGGTGTTAAGGACATATGAGATGCATGAAGCAAAGAGTGTCACAACACTTGGCGCACACTTCAGGTTGAAGACTGCAACTGAAGCAGAATTGGAAAGAGATCATGAGTATATGAGATATGTTCAATATACAAACACTGTGGGGAGCATTATGTATGCAATGCTCGGGACCAGACCAGATTTGGATTATACTGTTAGTGTCAGCAGTCGTTTTATAAGCCAACCAAGCAAAGAAAATTGGGCTGGAGTTAAGTGGGTTATGCGGTATATCAGAGGGACACTTGATGTCAAGTAGTGTTACAAGAAAAATCAAGACTTTAAGGTTGTTGGATTCTGCGATGCTGATTATGCTGTAGACTTTGACAAGAGAAGGTCAATCACATGCCTTGTATTTACTCTTGGATGCAACACAATTAGTTGGAAGTTAGGACTTCAAAGAGTTGTTTCTCTGTCAACAACAGAGAGTGAATACATGTCTTTAACAGAAGCTGTTAAAGAAGTTGTTTGGTTGCAGGGAATTTTACAAGAGTTTGATTATGAGTAGAATAGAGTGGTAATTCATTTCGACTCTCAAAGTGCCATAGCTTTGTCAAAGAACAATGTGCATCACGAAAAGACTAAGCACATTGATGTTAGGTTACATTTCATAAAGGATGTTATAACCGAGGGAGATGTAAAAGTGGTGAAGATCTCGATAGAAACGAATCTAGCAAATATCTTCTACAAGACATTGGCTGTTAGCAAGTTCCAAGCATCTTTGAACTTACTACAGGTTAAGCTGAGCGAAGCACTCAGGTTCCAAGACCGAAATCCGGTAAACTAGATAGTATATCTCGTATTCTTCCTCTGCAATTCGGTTGATAATTGCAGGATTCTGTTTTGGATCTGTTCAACAAGCATCCAGGTCGAGTTTTGTGGAGCTAAACACTTGTTGGATCTAAAGAAAAGGTGTTGGCAGCTAATGAGGACATTTGTGTCACTACAGATGCAATGTTGGGTTTCTGAAACATACGTAAGAGTTGACTTTTTTTCTAACACAAAAGTAACCAGTGCAAAAGGTGGTTCTGTCTAGAGTTGATTAGACATAATCAAGAAGGCTTCTTCATTTAAGTTGGTGCTTTTAGAGACAAGAAAAGTCAGCTGCTACATAAGGGTTTGCTTATAAAAGGAAGCCAAAATCGTAGAAGATGATGTAGTGCTAAGAAGTGCAATACAAGAAGAGAGAGCAAGAGACTTGGGTGTTGTATAAACAACATACAAGTCATACAGAAATTCGAGCAAGTATCTTTTTATTCTTGAGTGTAAACACAAGGATAGTTCTAGGTGAAAACAGAGTTTGTAACAAGGGGTTGGTGAGTGATTGTGAGGATCATTATCTCTTGTAACTCAGTTGTAATTCTTGTTTGTGTTCTAGTGGATTCCGGGACAAGGTCTCGGCGAGACATAGGCAGTATCTACACAAGATATTGTTGAAATCGTTTACTCTCTGTGTGCTCTATTTACTATCTATTCTTTCTTATATTTGTTTGTGCAACGTTCTGCTTGATTTAACAAATCTCAACTCTGTCAACACTCTTGTTAGCTTATCAACTGTTTGTTCAGTTATAGTTGATTTGCCTACTACAGCCTATAGAGTATAGAACACAAATACAAAAGTTGGAGTTATACTATTTTTTTTGAAAGAGTGAAATTTGCTTCCAATTTTTCCTCTTTAACATCATTTAGATTCTTCTCAAATATATCCATGCAAAAATATTAAAAAAAATATTAAAAAAAATCAAATAAAGTGCAAAAAAACAAAAGTATCATATTATAATGGATTTTGATATCACTTTCTACCATATTATAATGGATTTTGATAGATAATCTATCATATTATATAAATAAATCTACCACATCATATAAAAAATTTACCATATCATATCAAAAATTCTACCACACACAACTTTATTAAAGAACCAAAGTTCTTCAACACCCTAACGCAACTACATCAAATAACGTCATAGCTAAAAATGGTGCATAGTATTCCCTGCCCATGCAATTACAATATTTAGAAGAACTCCAACTGAAGAAGTATCCATTATATCACTAAATACTTCTTCTCAACCTTCATCAATTATTTGCTTAATATTACTCAGTTTGCAGTAATGGTTAAAGCTTCAATTTAGAACTTGTGACTTTCTCTCTGCATATAACTAGACCGGATAGTCCTTTGCCCCCATAATTGTTGAGTTTAAACAAAAAATAGTCAACAAATAAGCCTACCAAACTAAGAAAATAAACTTACTAAACTAAGAAAAATAAATATAACAAATTACCAAAAATAAATCTACAAAACTTTGTAAACAAATCTATCACACATTGAAAATAAACCTATGAGACTATAAATTAACTAAAATTCAAAAATAGACTAGCTATTTACTTTTTGGTCATCGCCAATTCTGGATAATCTAAAAATAGTGTTTACTCTAAACTCTCTTTATGTATAAATACGAACTCAATTTTCACCTAAAACAAAACAAAAAACAAAAGCATCAAGAAGAAGGATTAAAACAAAATTTGACAAATAAAAATGAAGGCATGGATGATAATTTTGTTGGTGATTTCTGTGGCTGTGATTGTTGACTAGTCAGAAGCTAGGAATGTTGTGATTAGTCCATGTGATGGTTCTAATCCTCCAGCGGAATGTAATAACCAAAAGATTATTCCTACTTCTGCTAACAAATATAGTCGTGGGTGCAGTTCAGTCACTCGTTGCAAACGAGATAATGCTTAAAGCTCACGTGACAAAGTCTTTTTACATTGATCCTTCTTCGACATGAGATGTTTATTATATTAATACATATGTAACCAAGCAATGTTACTTTTATAGATAAGTATTCATAACATTTTTTATGATTGTTTCTGTTAATTGTTTTTCCAATTCAATTAACAAGATCACATTTATGTATTGAAATAGTTTTATCTATAAATGTTTTTGCCCATAATAGTATGAATTTTATTATGCTTTCCATATTAATACATATGTAACCAAGAAATATTTTACAATTTTTGGATATCCAATGGGTATTGATCCATTTCTAACATCTCTGTCTTTGATCACTATTATTTTATTTCAACTACATAAGAGAAATTGAACAGCAAATTGAAACCCATAACATCACAAAAAATTGGACTAACATGGTCACATTTTTAGTATATGTAAATCAGTTTTCAAAATTGGTTTGGTTCATGAGTTTGCATACATGAAAACTGGTTTAAGAATTTGGAAAATAATTAGTCATTATAGACTTGATTGGATCTTGCTTTCATTGCTATAGAGACTAGAGAGCAATAATATTGTTTAGAGCATTTTAATAATTCAATTATGTCTTAGATTTATGATTCTTATTACTCTAGAAAGCCAATTATTTTATATTTATTAAAAGTTTTTTAATTGTGTAGAGACAGAAACTTAGAGACTAAATTTATAAACTCTACAAAATTCAAACTTTACAGCAAAAAAATTTATCAGAGAATAAAAAACTTTAAGGTAGGCCCCTAAACTCAAAAATCAAATACTAAATTCTATTTTTTGTGAGTTGTTTTTTTTTTCAAGATCTAGTCAATACATAATTTTTTCTTATGTGTAGTAAAAGAATTCAACCCCAAAACGGAAAGATTTTTTTTTACAGTCACGCTCGATTGCGACTAGCGACAACAATCAAATCGTGTTCTTTTGATAGTCACTAGTTCATCGACTAGCAACCATTTTTTTGAGTCATTAAAATATTCAAAGATTAGTGGAAACGACTAATCATCGTTTATTGACCGACAAAAAAACAGTTGCCACGACCAAAAAATTTGTTCAAATTTTTTTTCAACAAATAAAAATTAAAACTAATAATATAAAAACGATACATAATATTTTAAATCAACTAAAATAAAATAAATTAAATAATAATAAAAAAACTTTAATTATGTGATAATTGGGTTCAAATTTGGTAATATTTATGTATAAAAATTCATACATAGTTGTCAAATACATATATATATATATATTATCTTTTAATAATAAATAGATAAAGAAATATTATATAATTTTTAAAACATAATCTAAGAGATTAAAAATAAAATAAAGATATATATTTTTAAGTAACATAGAAATTTAATATACAATTTAATTGTGTTTATATTAATTTATTTTATTTAATTTTAATCAGCAGTATTGTTTTATATCATTATTTTTGTTAATTTTAATTTTTCTAGGGAAATAAAATTGTTGAACTAAGAAAAAGTTTTATTTTTGTGGTTATGACTAAGGGTGTCAAAATGGGTAAACTCAACCTAACCATTATTTATCCAATGGGTTTAAGTGTCAATGGGTTGTGGTTAATCCATTATCTATTTATTTAATGAGTTGGGTTGACCCGTTACCCATTTCATTTAACAGGTTTGGCCGGGGTCGTGGGTAACCCATTAATTATTTTTGGGAAATATAACAGTTTAATTATTTTATCTTTAATAATAATTATTGAGATTTTTCACATATTTGTTTTCATTTTAATACTTAAGTTTAGTTGTTTTTGCATATAGATAGAGAAAAAAAGGAGAGAAGTAAAAAAAGGAGAGAGAAGTAAAAAAACGGAGAGAGAGTAAAATGAGGAGAAAGAGTAAAATAAGGAGAGAGAATAAAATAAAAAGAGAGGGAGAGTAAAATTAGAGAGAGAAAAAGAGGAGAGAGAGTAAAAAGAGAAGAGAGTAAAACGAGGAAAGAGAGTAAAATGAGGAGAGAGAGTAAAATGAAGAGGAAGAGTAAAATGAGGAGAGAGAGTAAAATGATGAGAGAGTAAAATGAGGAGAGAGAGTAAAATGAGGAGAGAGAGTAAAATGAAGAGAGAGAGTTAACTGAGGAGAGAGCGTAAAAGAATAGAAAGAGAAAAGACGAGACAATAAAAAAAAGGAGAGAAAGTAATAGAAAAGAAGAATGTAAAATGAGGAGAGAGAGTAAAAAGAATAGAGAGAAAAAAGAGGAGAGAGAGAGAGAGTAAAAAAGGAGCAAGTAGAAATGAGGAGAAAGAGTAAAAAGAGGACATAGAGTAAAAAGAATAGAGAGAGAAAAAGAGGTGAGAGAAGTAAAAAAGAGGAGGGAGGGTAAAATGAGGAGAGAGAGAGTAAAAAAGAGGATAGAGAGTAAAATGAGGAGAGAGAGTAAAAAGAANGAGGAGAGAGAGAGTAAAAAAGAGGATAGAGAGTAAAATGAGGAGAGAGAGTAAAAAGAATAGAGAGAGAGTAAAATGAGGAGAGAGGGTAAAAAGTATAAAGAGTAAAAAAGAGGAGAGAGAAGTAAAAAAGAGGAGAGAAAGTAA
>OVBA01004237.1:0-24266 GCA_900406435.1 Lepidium aucheri | reverse complement strand
TCGAACCACAAAATCTCATCCGATCCGAACATGGTTGTCTGAACCGATCGGTGCGTGCGATCCACGCTGTTTGCACGGTCCGTTCCGACCAAACTGGTCCGTTCCGACAAGGCTGTCGGATCTGACCGTTCCTGTCCAATCCGACCAAGCTGTCTGATCCGACCATTCCTGTCCGATCCGACCAAGCTGTCTGATCCGACCAGACTTGTCCAATCCGACCAGACTGTCCGATCCGACCAGACTTGTCCGATCCGACCAAGCTGTCTGATCCGACCAGATCTGTCTAATCCAACCAGATCTGTCCAGTCCGACCAAGCTGTCCGAAAAATCCATTTTGTCCTAAAAATCCTTCCTTAGCTCATTTTTCATCGTTTTTCATGCTCTTTCTCATTCCTTGGGTTTCCAATGCCCATTCTCAACTCATCTAAACCAAATGTCCAAGTTTTGCTCGTCTGAACATACCGCACTCACGTACCACACCTCGTGTGTTTGCGGATATACCGAGTGTGGGTATTACAGAATGCTCATTGGTCACTCGGTGGCTTCAGGGGAGCCACCAGACCGGTTTGTTTGTTGTCACAGTCCATTAATTGTTTAATAGAAAGCTCCTTGTTATGTTTCTGCTTCTTATTAGACTTGTATCTTTTGAGAACCTTTTCTTGTGTATTCTTTTATGTATGTGTATCCATGAGAGCATTCTGTTTTGAAACCTGAGTAGTTCTAGTGTATTCTAAACTATTGTGCCCCTCCTCAACTATATTGTCAATTGATCTGCGGTTTTCTTTATCGAGATAGCTGATTCTTTTATGCCTTAGTCTATTCTATGTATGATCTTTTTTGCTGACCTCTTTAATGCTAGCTGCTCTGGGAATGTTAAGTAAGGCTGAGGTTGATTGTAGATTCTCCTCTTTGGTGATATTTCCTTCGTTGGGGGTTTTGGGGGACTGTGGTTGTGGATAATCAGGCTTCTGAGTATGATGGATGTTATCATTTCTATTTTCAGGGTGTTGTGTTGTTTTCATATCCCTTTCTTGTTGTCATACTGTTGGAAATGTCCTGAAATCATTCGTACTTTCTTTTTGGAAGTCGTACAATCGAGTATTCGATATCGTACAATATTAGGTGGTTATAATATTTTGCTAGAAATCAATTATAATCTATAGATTAAGAATCTATTACTAATATTATATGATCCTATAGGGTCACACACCTAAACAAATTGGATCAAAGTATATTTATATTTAGGGACACATATCTTAGATATATGTTTACGTAACACACACATAAAAGAATAATTGTTATCTTTTATGTTGTATTGGGCTTAAGCCCACCTTACCTAATGGGATTAGGTTATGAATATTATTATAAAAGCTTAAGAAACATTAGTTTTGTGAAAGCAACACACAATACATCAACCCTAAAATCATAGACGAAAACATTTTATCAAGAGAAGGAGATTTGATCTCAACAGCACTAGCATCCTGTTCCTGATCCAGTTTGTGTCTGTGTGGATGCCGATAAAGGCAATACATTTGGAGTGCTAAAAAAATCTTGGTTCAGTCAATTATTTCCGATGCAAAACTCCAAGGTATATTCTAAACTCTAAGATCTAGTTGTACTTCAGAATTTGTATGCGATCCTGTTTGATTTGTTCTAGTTAATTGCTTGATGTTGTAAAACTAGTTCATTTTCCTTCACACACCATTTTAAAAGTGCATTTACCTACGCTATGGGTGAGTCTTTTACCTGATTTGAAGACGTTCCTGTCATTTTTGAAGTCAACCTTCACCGTGATGGTCTTCCCAGATGGAATTTCGAAGGTTCTGGAGCCTCTTATAGGGTTTGAGGTATTAAAGAGTATCTTAACTCTTACAAAGGGAAATAAGTGAGTCTTATTATGATCAAATTCAACCTCTAAAACTTCACCAATAGAGTTAGTTATGGCTTGGAAGAGATCCCGGGTAAAGTGCTTAACCGGAATCTCCGAGAGACGAATCCACATTAGGATGATTGTTAGTTTTTCATTAGAGAAATTTTGATATAGTTTAGCAATCGTGAAACCCCAATTCTCAAAATTCCATAAATTAAAATGAAGCACTTCATCTAAATCATTTTCTGATTGGAATCGGAATTGAAAAATATCTTTCCCTAGCACCGTACCCTTGATTATGTTGCCAAATCTCCAGATTCTAGGCATTCCAAGCATCAAATTAGCGACATTCTGAGCGTTCGGGTTTAGTAGTTTACCTGTTATGGTGAGATTGTCTTGTGCCGAGTTTGAGTAGCTTCTTGATGGTGGAAGGTCAATCGTCTGTTCCTCCTCATTGCTCATGGACCTTAGTTTGTTGAGTAGTTGTTGATCCATGAGATCAAGTTAGCAGAATCTTGCGAAGAGGTTCTTCCCGCGCCTTGAAGTTGCCGAGTTGCAATGGAAGTGCTTTAGAGACCCGATTGGCGGAGATATTGCCAGAAATTGAGGAGAGAGTAGGTTCTTTGTGGTGGATTGGTTGATTCGATCGTGTGGGAGCAGGAGAAGGAAATGGTGCTTGTGATGGGGGTGTGAGAAGAGACAAGCAAGTGGGACCTCGGCAACGGTGGCCGAAGATCTGCCGGCGGTTGAAACACCATCGAGAGTGATGTCAGGAATCACAGGTCATCACTCGTATGCTGAGAGCTTTCGATCATTACTAATTTTTATTATTAGCGCGTTTATTTTGTGTACATGCTATTAAAACATATGCACAAACAGAAAAATTTGTGGGCTACTATTTTTTTCCATGCAATAAAATGATAGCATTTCAAAATTAAAAAACACTATACCCAGTTTAGTTAATGATTGTATAACCAACCAAAACTTTATCCGCAAGTGCTATCAATATTCCAGAATTTTTTAGTGATTACAAGCATAATATTAAGGCTGCTCGTGAGGCATTGTCTAGTGATGGTGGGAACACTGGCTCAGTGACTCTGTCTCAAGAACTTAGAGATGAGAAGGATAAAAACACTTTACTTCAACCACATGTTGATGGTTGTTGGAGGTGGATCCAAGTCCCCAGGCCTACTAAGGATTCGAGATTATATCCAGGACATAATATCAGCAGACGAGCTTGGTCAAAGTCCACCAGCCAAATACGACGCGACAATAATGGTGCACCAAAATGTCGTCCTTCAAAAGTAGTATGGCTCATAAAAAATACGGACAAAACATGAACGTATTGTCGGCTTTGCGGCAAAACATCCCCATACACTCAGACCTCACACAATATGCGTGGGAAGAGAAAACCCTAGCTGGGACCTATCTATATATGGCCAAAAAGACTTGAAAGGGAGAGGGATCTTCTTCTTTTCACATTCTAGACTAGGACCCAAGAAAAATATTGTAACCCTTTCATACTTGTAAAACTGACAAGGACCTCCTCGTCATTATTGTAATCACCAATTTTTGCTATTCAATAGACAGTATCTTCTATATTTTCTCTTAATTAACCCATGTGCTAAATCTAGCACAAAAAATTGACGCTAGAAAAAGGGAGAAAAGAAGATACCTCAACGCACGAGTAGCAAAATGACAGACCAATCCCCACCAATGGGAACCAAAAAAGTCCCTCCATGCCTATCGATGACCTCAATGGGACCACCTGCTAAGAAGGCATCGCCGACTACACCGAAAGTCACCCAACTGGACAAAATCCCACGAGATGTTACAGGAAATGAGTCCAAAGCGGTCGTCGATGTTATCGCTGACTAGGCGCCTTTTGACACTGAGAAAACCCTAAGCGCCGAGAAGGTTCAACGCATGGCCGAATCACTACTCGCCATGGTAGTGCATATGGAAGATGCGATCCACATATCTGAAGCGTAGTCAGATATGCTGACACTCATGCTCACGAAACTTGGCCAGCCTGCGAACCAGTCTACACATCCACCTTGTCTACAAAGACAGTTGTTCGATAAATCTCTAGAGCCGCGTCAAACAAGAAGCCAAGCAGACGCACCAACACCACAACCACTCCAAATGGGCAGGCCTAAAGACCTTAGGGACACAGAGATATGTGCGCTAAGAAACGAAGTACGTGACATGGCAGCCCAGATATACCATTCTCCGAGCTCCGCACAAGAAATAGCGTGTGTGTTGTCAGAAACACATAACATGCCTTTTACTTGTCGATTATCTAGCACCCCTTTTCACCCTCAGTGAAGGTCAAGTTCCCAACCTTCGAAGGGAAATCCAACCCTCATAAGTTTTTGAGAGCGTTTAACATCGCCATGGAGAGAATAAGATTCTTGTCCAAAGAAAAATACATTGGATACTGCCAATTTTTCGTCAAAAATTTGACTGGGGATGCCCTGGAATGGTTCTCAAAGTTAGACAATACTCTATCGATAACTTCCAGCAACTCGTTGAGGCCTTTCTAAGGCACTATTTGGTGTTCATGCAAAAAAACGCATCGACGGTCGATCTCCAAGCCATAGTGCAGGGACCGAAGGAGTTGCTTCGCTCTTTCCTCGGACAATTCTGTGAAGTAGCATCGCGCATAACAATCACAGATGACACTAGGATTGACATGCTACACGAAGCCCTCTATGATGACTTCAAGCTTATAGTCGACTTCAGGCTTCATCGACCCTTATCTTTGGAGGATGCCTTGCATCCGGGTGCTGTGTATGCAAAGATCGGAGAGGATAGAGCTTCCAAGCTAAAAAGATACAACAGCCGGTGTCCAGTTACCAAGGACGTATCTAGAGAAATGACGCGGGAAGATTACCACGAGCCACGTCAACAATATGACCGAGGATACAAAAGTGACAAAGGGAAACAAGCCTCCACCTATGCAGTCAGCGAGCCCACTGAAGACTAGCCAAGCACTCATGGTCCCTGCCAACAAGTGGTACCAGGATGCATCCAAAGATGATAGATAATCCTACTATGAGTACCATAAGTGAACCGGACAAGCTACTTCGCAATGCCATGCTCTGAGAGAGCTGATTTGTGCAAAATTTCAAAAAGAAGAGGTTAAGTTAGCAGATCCTGAACTCCGACCGTATGGTGACCGAACCCGATCGGGTTATCAAAAATCATGTGGTCGTGAGAGGAATCCTGACAAGGAGCCTACCCAAAAACGTACCGACCAAGCCGAGGAGGAACTCCCTCTACCACCGCCCCAAATGACAATCATGATCATGGGAAGTCTGAACAAAGCCAACATCTCGATGCTGCGATCAAAAACTACAAGCACAAGGCTGAATCACCCAAAGAACGAGCAGAGCGAAAGCACGTATCCACAAGGGGCGCTCTAGTCCGCGATGCTCAACCCAAGAAAAAGTCATATGTTTCACGGGCACTGATGTTGAGGAGGAACTCCCTCCACCACCGCCACGAATGACAATCATGATCATGGGAAGTCAGAACGAAGCCAACGACTCGATGCTGCGACCAAAAACTACAAGCACAAGGCTGAATCACCCAAAAAACGAGCAGAGCAAAACCACATATCCACAAGGGTCTCTCTAGTCCATGATACTCAACCCAAGAAAGTCATATGTTTCATGGGCACTGATGCCCAGGGGGTACATCAACCCCATGACGACCTTGTAGTAGTCGAGATCCATGTAGTTGACTGCAATGTAACAAGAGTCCTCATCAATACAGGAAGCAGAGTTGATCTAATTTTCAAGGAAGTCTTGGACAAACTAGCAATATCCAACGCAGAAATGGAATTCACGAAAGCGGTGATGGAAACTCAATGCTAACACACAACACAGTAAAGCTACTAGTCCTTATCGTAGGCATGACATGATGGGTCAAATTCCTTTTTGTCGTTAGGCCAACCATTTATAACATCATCCTGGGAACGCCCTGGATCCACTCTATGAAGGCAATTGTTTTTACATACCACCAATGCGGCAAGTTTCCAACAAAGCGAGGCATTTTTACTCTCCGAGGCAGCCAGCGGATGGCCAGGTCGTGTTGTGTCACCAAACACAAATTACAAAATTTAGCAGCAAATCGTGCATGATTACCTGCAGGGAGAGTGATCAAAGCCATGTAGACATGTACCACCAAAATTTCTTACAAGATAATCCACGGAAAGGGACAACCAAACAAATATGTATGGATCCCACAAATCTAGACTGCTACGTTGGTGTCAGCCTAGAACTCCCGTCCAAGCTCCGAGACGAGCTCATCGCCCTACTGAAAAGCAATGTTTTAACTTTCACGTGGATTTCCAAGGACATGCCTTGCATCGACCCACAAATAACTAGTCACGACCTCCATATTGATCCAACTTACAGACCATTAATGCAGAAAAGACAAAGACTAGGAGAAGAGCGCTCGCGAACTATCAACGATGAGGTCGATCGACTCATCGAAGCCGGTTCCATAACCAAGGTCAAGTATCATGAATGGCTTTCCAACCCCGTCATCTTCAAAAAGAAGAATGTCAAACGGAGAATGTGTGTAGATTTTAGCGACCTCAACAAATCTTGCCCAAAAGACAATTTTTCACTCCCACACATCGACCAATTGGTCGAGGTGACCGTAGGAAACAAATTGTTGTCCTTCATGGACGTATTCTTTGGATATTATTAAATCAAGATGAGAATGGCCGACCAAGAAAAAATTGTCTTCATAACTGATCGAGGAACATATTGCTACAAAGTCGTGCCGTTCGGGCTCAAAAGCGCTGGCGCTACCTACCAGAGGCTCGTCAACAAAATGTTCAAAGACCAGCTCGGCCAGACGATAAAAGTATACATAGACGACATCCTTGTTAAATCCCTAAAGGTCGAGGTGCATATAACCGACCTCAAAGAGTGCTTCGACATCCTCATCGCATACCAAATGAAACTCAACCCCGCCAAGTGCACGTTCGCCGTAACCTCTAGCGAATTCCTCGGCTACATTGTAACTTAGCGAGGGATAGAAGCCAACCCCAAACAGATATCTGCAATCCTAGATCTACTATCACCAAAGAACACACAGGAAGTACAAAGATTGATGGGCCGGATTGCTGCCGCAACTACTTTATTTCCCAATCAACGAATAAGTGCCTACCATTTTTTGTCCATAGCGCCTATCCTAGCCAAACCCGAAGAAACATTGTACTTGTACATTGCAGTAACAAGCTCCGCAGTAAATGGAGTGCTCGTTAAAGATGACCACAGCAAACAATGGCAATCTTCTACACCATCAAAGCGCTAAATGACGCAGAAACACGATATACAACAACTAAAAAATTTGCTTTGGCAGTGGCGATAGCAGCACAAAAATTGTGCCCTTATTTCTAATCCCACGCCATTATCGTCCTCACGAATCACCCGCTGCAGACAATCTTGCACAGTCCTAGCCAATGCAGAAGTATGACTAAGTGGGCAATCAAACTTAGCGAATACGACATCGAATACAAGGGACGCTCAGCTGCCAAGCCCCAGGTCCTAGCTGATTTCCTCATCAAACTAAGCCCACAGCAGAAAGACAACCTCCCACCAGAACAAAGTTACAAATGGACCTTGTATGCTGACAGCTCGACATCCACCTACGGCTCAAGAATCGGTATCAAGCTTGAATCACCGACAAGAGAAGTACTTGAACAATCCTTTCGGCTAGCATTCCCTGTGTCCAACAACGAAGCAGAATATGAAGCCCTCCGCTGAGCTTCGCCATGAAAAGCCTTAGACGTACAACACATCCTAGCCCATGTCAATTCCCAAGCCATCGTAAATCAAGACAATGGCGAGTATGAGGCTAAATGTGAGTGCATGGCCGCACTTCAAAATTGTCAACGACCTCGCAAAAGACTTCACGACTTTTGAACTGGTCAGAATCCCTCGCGGAGACAACACCTCAGCCAATGTGCTGGTCGCTCTAGCCGCCACATTAGATACCACACAGTGTCGGGTTATTCATGTCGAATGTATCAAGACTCCAAGCATCGAGCTAACAAAAGGGTAATACCTCGCCATCAACAAAGTCGAACACAAAGAATTTGAGAACTCCCAGAACAACACTGAAGTGGACAAAAAAGACTGGAAGGAAGAGATCCTGGGATACGTCACCGATAGAGAAGTGCCCTTCGACAGATGGGATGCACGGCGCCTCAGAGAAAAGAGCGCTTACAACATGGAATACAAAGGAAATTTGTACCAACAAACCCTACGTGGGGTGCTGCTCAACTGCATCAACGGCGAGGAAACCCAGCATGTTATGACCAAAGTGAACAAATGAGCCTAATTCAGTCATTACGATGGAAGTACACTTACCCAAAAACTCTAAAGCATGGGTTACTATTGGCCGACCATGATCACCGATTGCAAAATGTACACAGAAAAATGCGAAAAATGCCAAAGACATGGCCCGATGATACATGCACCAACCGAAGAGCTCAGCTCGTCAATAATGTCTTACCCATTTATGCGTTAGGCGATGGACATAGTTGGCCCTTTTCCTCCATCCAAACCAGAAATGTTTTCTCCTCGTCATGACTCACTACTTCACAAAGTAGGTGAAAGTAGATTCCTTCTCCAAAATCCAAGACTCTGATGTGCAGAAATTTTTTTGGTAGAATATCATCTGTCGCCACGGCATCTCATATGAGAAAATCACTAACAAAGGATCCCAATTCACTTTGGCCAAATTCAAAGAATTCTGTTCCCGCTGGAAAATCTGACTGAGCAAAAGCACACCCCGTAACCCACTAGAAAATGGCCAGGTCGAGGCCACCAACTAGATCATAATCGATGGCCTTAAAAACGCCTTGACAAAAAGAAAGGACGTTTATCCAATGAGCTCGACGGCATCCTCTGGTCTTACCGAACAACACCAAGAAATTCAACATGCAGGACACCATTTTCTTAGTCACATGGCACGGAAGAAATGGTTCTTGCAGAAGTGAATGTCGAAACTATACGCTGCAGAGTGTCCACTCTTGACGAGAAAATCAACCGGGAAAGGCTCTACAAGAGCCTTGATGACCTTGAAGAAACTTGTGATGCAGCACGTCTCCGCGTACAACACTACCAATAGCAGGTATCCAGGTACTATAATAACAAGGTCAAGCACCGACGCTTTGCAGAAGCCGACCTCGTCATGCACAAGGTCTTTGAAAATACCATCGAGCCGAATGCCAGGAAACTGGGAACAAACTAGGAAAGCCCATAGTTGGTCTCAAAAATTGTCCAGCCGGGCGTTTACGAACTCATGACCATGGCGGGTGACATGATACCGAGAAGCTAAAATACCACCAACCATAAATGATTCTCCTACTAAGCATCGATAACGATTTCGACACCTGGTGCTCGTCGGTAGTAATCCTCCAGGATAATCCTATCTTGTCTACATTTCATTTTGCACAACCGTTCGCCGACAACGAGGCCAGCTCATGCGCGCTCCTCAGCACTAATTCATCTATCCTTCATGTTAAGTCTTTTTATTTATGCATCTTCTACCCCTGTAAATCAAACTACGACCGGCTTGATCCCCTAATTGGGTATGCATGCAGCCTTCTGACAATCCTATGATATTAATATAACATATTTTCCCTTAAAAAAATAGACCTCATCGGTAAGACAGGGTAAGTTGGACTATAATTCCGCTCCTAAAATGCCTAAATAAAAGCTGAGCCCAGTCCTCGCATCGGCAAGACAGGATAAGCCGAACCATAATTCCACTCCTAAAATGCCTATGTAAAAGCCGATCCAAGTCCTCACATTGGTGTAACTAGATAAGCCTAACTATAATCTTGCGTCTAAAACAACTAAGTAAAAGCTGAGCCCTACTCTCGCATCGGCAAGACAGGGTAAGCCGGACCATAATTTCGCCCCTAAAATGTCTAAGTAAAAGCCGAGCACACCACTCGAATCAGCACCACAGGATAAGTCGAGCCATAATCTCGCACCTAATATGCCTAAGCTGAGTAGGATACTCGCCTCGATGCCTATAGATAAGTCGGATACCAGTTCCAATCCAACAAAGGTACCAAGCACAAACAACATGAATACCCAAATAATAGCATTGCATATGACAATCCGCGAATGCTAGCCGCGGTCAGAGAGACTAAATTAAGAAAATAATAACCAAGTCCATTTTCCCAAAATAACCAACATATAGAAAACAAACAAGGTTAAGCCGTAACAACAAACTCCAAATAAACAACTATGACACGCTCCATACAAACATTATAAGCAGGCCCTATACAACTAAAAAGCAACAACAAAACAAGAATGCCTAAGGTCTAATCAGCAGCAACGTCCTACGTCCTCATCACCCTCTCCCTCCTCGTCACCCTCACCCTCTGCGTAACCTAGGCCCTCCCCTCCACGCCTCCCAGCACCCTCAATTTCCTCATCATTCTCGCCACGAGACGATGGTCCTCATCCTTCCAAAAATACCTCACAGTCCCCACCAATGTCATAATATCACCAAGAATAGAATCATCGGCTACCATTGATAGTGGGTCAAGATCTTCTCCCCAAAACTCCGGAACACGAATAGCAGCAAATTGAGCCCCATGCTCTGCCTTTTCCTTGTACAGTTTAGTAACAGCGCGCTTTGGTATTACCACCCCCAACTTGTTCCGGATAAACTCCATACAGCCAAGGGTCCCAGACGTCTGCCACTCCATGAGACGATATTCGTCCACCACCTGAACACAACAAATATACTCCCCGAGGTACTGCAACTTAGCCTCATACAAGGCTTGATCGTGGCATATAGGGCCCACTCTGTGGCAACCTTCGCATGAATCTGACCAACAGCTTCGTCCACCTGATCCAAACCGACAAGATGCACGTGGTGGCTGTCCTCTATCTTAAGCCCTAAATTTTCCACGCGCCCCTCCAACATCTCCACCTCTTCCTTAAGCGATATACTCCGCCTCTTCTCCTCACCAAACTGCCAAGCACTAGCAAGAAGGTTAGCCTTGGCATCATGAGCTTGCTTTTTCCACTACGCTGCCTCACGAATCAAGCTGCCAGTATCCTTCGCAGAAACATGATCCTCGTATCACTTGCTCATCAAGTTCAAATTGCAAAACACCTGCAAGACAAGCAATCAACTCAACCAAGGACAACAATCAGAAAGACGAAAAAACTGCCACGCCTTTAAAATAACATAATACCTTGGCTAACAAAGCAGAAGTCTCACAGAACAAGGCACCCTCGACCATCTTCTCCAGCCTCGGAGCTCAACAAAGAAAACCCCGCATATAGTACCCCAAAGGCCCACTCATCGGAATACCCTTGCCCATCAGCTGATTCCCACGATACATGAAGGAAAAGTCACAACTCGGACAACTAGAATTGCCGTGGGCCTTTGACCCTCAGGCCGCAACCTCCTCGGCTCGACTCCTATTCCGGCACCGAGCAGACCCATTATCCACCCTCTCAGGAACCTCTCCAATTTTTCGCCTCAAACTCCTCATAACCAAAGCAGGAGAATCCTCCACAGCAGGCTGAGGAGACGCACGCCGTAGAGCAGGACCATGCCCACCCAGACCAACCCTCTCCCTACTGCCTCCTCCCTCGGTAATACAGACCTCCTGGACAACTGACAAGTCGCTGGGTAAAACTGGCTCCGCATCATCTAAGTCCAAAATCATGAACTCCCCCGCGAACAACTCTGCGTAATCCATTACCCCCATCCTCTTCTCCATCCTCCTCCTCGATGCTGCATCAGCAAAACCGAGTATTAAACAAATGAGGACAACATACTAGCACTAACACGCTGAAAGTTACACCTGACCCTTTTCGTATGCACGTCCAGCCACCGAGAAGCGCTGCCCCACTTGATACGCTAAAAATCATCAAATTACTTCTCCGGATGATCTTTAAGTGGTGGAGGATGATAATCTGCAAACAAAAATGAAAAGTAAGAACAATCAATAAAAATTGTCACAAAATACGAGCACTAGAAGCCCTACCAGGCGCCATATTCCAACAAACGTGATGCCAATGCAAAGGCTGTAAAAAGGAGGCGGAATCAACCCACACAAAGTAATAATCATCCCTCCAACCATTAATCTTAGTGGAGAACCCATTAGCAACACCGCACCCTGACCGCGCACTCACATACCAAGTACCATCATTCTTCATATTAATAGAAAGATGTGTAACCTCCTTGAAAAAGTGCGTCGTCACATTTAACCCGCACTCTGCACCAAAAACAGGAAAGGCCATAATGTTCTTAATCGAAGCTGGGGACAACTGCGTATAACAAAGACGACGACAAGCACAATAATTCACAAACAACTGGGGTAAAGGAAATTGCATACCGCAGTCCTTGACAAGTACCCATACAAGCACAAATAACCAAGAGGTGGATCCCATGGTCACTCTCTCCTCCCTAGTACCCAAAGATGCATTGGCGTTGAAATTTGATATTTATCCAGGAGCTTCTGCAAAGACTGCTTCGAACACTTTGAAGGAGGAACATTTAACAATTTCAACCACTTACACACTTCTTCATACTCCTCCGGCCGCAGACAATTCTAATCGTCACAACCAGAGTCAACCTCAGAATAATCACCCTCAGCAACCTCAATCTTGGGACAATTGTCCATCAACAGCTCGTCGTCCTCAACCCACTCCAATCCGCCAATGCCATCCTCAGTTGAAACCAACCCAACCTAGACAAATTCTCTGCAGCCGGCGCCGAAGAACTCACGACAGTAACGTTATCTAACAAACTATCAGAAGACAACGAATCACTCCTAGAATCACTGTCCACGACAAATCTCCTCAGTGATAGATCAGACTAACCAAGGGGATTAACCCTTGCCACCAAACTCGTCTCTGCAACATCAAATCTCCTCGGTAATTTCATCTCTCGGCGTGATTCCTAGACCAAGACAAAATCCCTCGTCAATTGCCTTGATAAGACAAGGTCCTTGGCCAAAAAATCTCTTCGCCAATCAAAGCTCCTCGGTAAATCTTCCTCATTAATCAAAGCCCCTCGGCAAATCTTCCTCGTTAACCGAAGCTCCTAGGCCAAAATTTCCCTTCAATCCCAAAATTCTCCTTGGCCTCAAATCCTCTTCGGTCACAAATATTCCCCTCGGCGCAACCCAAGCCGGCTACAAAAATTCTCCTCGGCCTCAAAATCTCTGTGGCCCAAAACCTTCCTCGATCTTAAACTCTCCACGGTTAATGTTTCTCCTTGGCCAATATCCTTGGCTAATCTCTCCTCAACTAATCTCTCCTTGGCCAATCTCTCCTTGACTAATCTCTCCTCGGCCAATCTCCTTGGCTAAGCTCTTCGGTCACAAAATAGTCTCCTCGGTTAATTCTCTCCAGCTCAAACTCTCCATGGCCCAAAACCTTCCTCGGTCTCAAAACTCTCCTAGGTTAATGTCTCGCCGATCAATCTCGCCGACACCAACCCTCCACGACTAAGATCTCCTTGGCTAATCTCCTCGGCCATGACGGAAATTCTTCTCAGTGCAACCCAAGGTCAGCGCCACTGACATGAGGAAGCCACTCGGAGGACCCACCGCAAATCAAACTCCCACGACAGAGAGTCTCCTTGGCAGAGGAAAGAAAGAAAAATGCAACAAAAAAAGGAGGAAAGGAGAGAAAAAGGAAAAGAGAGAGAAGAAGAAAGTACCTTCTGTGAAAGCTTGCAAAAGATGTGAGGAAAGTGTGAGGAGAAACCTTGCATTTATAACCTCAAGGCATGGTAACCGATGCACAAAGCAATTAAATTGCCTGATAAAATCCCTCTATTGTATGGCATTCGAATAGTCACATCATATCCCCAGTATTTTCTCGCCTTTCCTCGATAAAATACAACGAATGAATAAGCGACATGTAGCATAACGGATCCTTGTGTGCCTAGATAGCTTTGATAATAAGTCTGGCGATCTCGTCCGCATCACCAGACTGGGAGGGGCTATTGTTGGAGGTGGACCCAAGTCTCCAGGCCCACTAAGGATCCATTACATTTCCAACCCATGACAATAAGGTCCGAGATTATATCCAGGGCATAACCTCAGCAGACGGGCCTGGTCAAAGCCCACCAGATAAATACGACGCGATATTAATGGCGTGCCAAAACGTCATCCTTCAAAAGTAGCCTAGTGCCTACAAAATACGAATAAAGCATGGACATACGGTTGGCTCTGCGGCAAACCATCCCCGTACACTCAGACCTCACGTAATGTGCGTGGGAGGGGAAAACCCTAGCTATGACCTCTCTATATAAGGCTAAAGTCTCCAAAGCGAGAGGGATCTTCTTCTTTTTACATTCTAGACTAGGACCCATGACAATTGTAACCCTTTCATACTTGTAAAACTGACGAGGACCTCCTCGTCATTATTGTAATCACCCTTTTTTGCTACTCAATAGACTTTATCTTCTACCTTTTCTCTTAACTAATCCATGTGTTAAATCCAGCACAAACATTGGTCTTACTAAAAAAATTAAAGAGCTTAAGGACAAAGGCGCATCCGTGATTGCTGATCTGAAGGATGATTTTACTAACAAGGATATCAAGCTTAACACTCTGAAAGAGAATTATAATAATATGATGTCTGCTTGTAGGCGACTTAAAAAACTTCATGATTCTGCCAAGTCCGAGAAAGAGCAGTTGGGCTCGTCGATGGATCATCTCCTTACTCATCTTGAGTGCTTGAGGTGGTGTATTCTTTATCTTGACGAGGTCAAGGAGTCGTCCACTCTTCTGAACCAATGTTTGGGTACTTTGAACAGTCTTACATTTTTGAAGAAGTCTGATTTTGAAATTCTGCAAGATTATCTTGATGTGATGGAGGATGATAAGAAAATGTATGATGCTCGAGCCCAGGAAATCATGCCATTTTATTATAAGCGTGATGATTTTCTTCCTCCTTTCGCTTCTCAGGATGCTGAAGCATATTCCGTGGTGATTCTCAATAATCATGTGGCTTCTAATGACCTTCCTGAGAAGGAGCATGATTTCAATATCGGGCTTATTTCCGCTCAACAGCTGATCGATGGTGGCGTTACTACAGATGTTCTTCAAGGAAATTCTGACGGGCAGGTTGTGGACAATCCTGAGGTCATTGCTAAGGATGATGATGACCATAAGACCAATGCTGAAGATGGTGTGGCTCTGGAAGAAGAAGAGGTGAATCGCAGTAATATCAAAATTTGAGGCCTGAAAGCTCGTTTATCTTTTTGGAGTTTGTCAAGTCTCATCCTTTCTTATTTTGGATATTATGAATGTTATGTTGGGTATTATGAGTGGATTTATCTTTTGAAATCTTGATGGATGATGTTTATAAATGTTTGTTTGTTTCCATTACTATTTCAAGTCTTAATATGTAATCGCGCTCGAAACATTTGTTATCTCCAAATTGGTTTTATTTAATTTGTTGTATCCGTAGACCTTTGCTCGGTGATCGCCGAACCTGTTGAGCCGACGTATTTTGCTCGTCAAATTTTGTATTTTAAATGCGAATCGTAATGATTGAACCAAGCAGCCGTATCGATGGATTTATTGTCACAACGTGCGTTCACACGTTTGCTTATTGAGTTGCTTATTGAACTTCGCGGATTTTATGTGTGTTCTTAAGCGTGTCGAATAAGTTTGAAATACTTAGCCAAGATTATGCTTGTTAATATGAACATTTCTGAACTAGCTTGTCTTTTAGGACTTGGTTCGAAAATATTTTCGGATTTGAATATGTTATACCTGTAGGACACACGTTCGTCGATCTTTTGACGACGAGCCACGCTTTTTGTGCTTGCTTAACTTTGTCGAGTGTGCTAGTCGACCTTGATCTTCGAATGAATTGATTTCTGGATCATATATGATTCATTGGGCCCATATCGGATTTATTTGTGGACTCATCTATCAAAAAGTAGTCTAATATGATGTTTGCCAAGCTTTAAAGAGATGCGCTCGTCAAATTTTAACATGTGTTCGTCAAGTCTTAATGTGACGTAGTCATTGATTTTTGATATATGTTTATCAATGAACATGTGTTGGATTTTGTTTTATTATCAACGTTGCTTGAACGTTTAGCATTTTTTCTCTGTTTAGGATGCTTGGGTTCATTTTTAGTCACGCTTAATTGTCACAAAAAAATTGAAGCCTGCCTTAGTTTCCAATGTTTGTCATTATTTTGAAGGTATAGCTGTCATTTTTCGCTTTTGCTCTGTCTTTTCTGTAACCGTTGTAGTTCTTGGTATTAATAAATCTTTAATAGACATATTTAAATATCCGAAAAGACCTAACACTTTTTTTTATGAGCTCGTCGCTTGACTCTCCGGGTAGCACCATAATCGGAGCCATTGTTCATTGATTGCAAACATAAGTTCCAACTTGTGTTTGTTCTTTGTCTCTCCATATTCTTATTTTTGAAGTAGTGGAGGTCGTCTTTGTGCTCGCCAAGACTTGCATTGTGATGGGAGGCATACACAAGAAATCTCGTGTTGGAGCCATGTAACAGCCGAGTTTGCTCCCCTTTTTCGAAAGTTGTTTCTCTACTAAATAGGGCTCCTCATTTTTTGTCTTGAGTAAATAGAGTATCTATCATATTGATATTTGAACGCATATATTTGTCGAATTTGGAAATTTCTAATTGTAGGGCGTTTCTTATTACCAGCCCTAATGATCCTTTTAGATCATCTCTACATGATGACTTTGGTACTTCTATCCAATTCCTACCTCCCGTATCTTTTTTATCGTTCCTGGTGTTACAGGTCCTCCGCAATTTAAGAGGTATTTGAATCCGCCGAGAGATTTGTTGGGGGTGCTTTATTGGTGATATTGATCTTGTGGTCCTTTTGTGATTACAGGGATTCTCTTTTTATAGATGATTTGCGAGAATCCGGTCAGTCAAGTTTGTCCATGCTTTTCCCGCATGCTATCCATGTGTCAGTGCATACATTCTGAGCGTTTTGTGTTTCCAAAGGGTTTTTCCATGCCTTCCATGTGTCACCTCGTGCAATACTTTGTTGGGAGTGATTTCTTCTCTTATTCCCGATGCTTCATTTAATTTTGTAGTTTTCGAGGCAGAAGCTGCTTCTTTGCTCGGGCATGTTGTCAGAGTCGACTTAGGAGCATGGGCAATAAGTACAACTGCCCCAGGCTTGGGTCCACAAAAAAATTTTAGTTTAACTTTTTCATAATTTTTTTTATTTATCAAAATCTTTTAGTTTAAATAGATATAACGGCCTGCCAAGCAAAAGAAAAAGGTTAGAAGGGCTCATAAATTTATTTTTCTATTAAAAATACTAGTATATATTTATTTGGGTTTAATTCTAAAAATTTTGGCCTAGAGCCCAACAAAAGTTTAAGCCGGCACTACACGTTGTAATTATATTTAAGTCGATTACTTGGGTGTTTATGGTGTGTGGTTCTCTCTATTCAATTCTTTCTAGGCTTGTCTTCGAGTACTCCTTTCACAAGACTTTTTCTATCTTTGATTTTATATTCCATACCTTCATAATCCAACGGCTCATCTGATATTATGCAGAATGTCGTGGTGGTGAAATTATGACCATCAAATGGATCTGACTCATTTAATGTCGATGCTGAGATCAACGATGGCTTCTCACTAATAGGCGCATAGAGACGTCGTAGACATAACTATGTTGAGTCTGTTGTTAAGAAAAAGAGAGATGTACCAAGAGTATATGAAACAAGTTCATATCCTGACTAGTCATAGCTCGACGATTCTATTCACATGTTTGGCTCAATTGAGCATGTCACCAGTGTCATCTTACATGTGTTCTTTTACGGGGCTGGGATTAGTCGAGACTCTGTGTTGATTCTGTAAACCTGATTTTTCACTTAACCATTCTTCTTTAGAAAGTTGAAGCTATCTTCTAGCTACTAGGAAATCCATTGAGTCATTTCCCTTTGTTTTCGTTCGTTGTTTGTCATTCGACGATCGTTCTTATGATGAAGATATGACTCCTCTCCTTTCTTCCTTTTTAACAAAATTGGTTGTACTATTTGGTTTGCCTATGTACCCTCTAAAATGGGATCAAACCGTTTTTACAATTCTATAGTACATGTATTTGTATATGTACATCGGTTTGTTTTTTTGAACATACGTTCGTCCAAATTGTCTAATAGTAGTAACACCTTGGGTTAATTGCATTCTAGCTTTGCAAAATTGCACTTCCATCCATCCTTAAGAGTTCATAAGCTATGGGTTTTACAACATGCGATATTTTGTAATGGTCTTCCAAATTTACGCCAATTTACATGCATTTGGTTCCATTTTGTTTTTGTGAACTCTCTGTAGTATGAGGTCTCCTTTGATAAAATGGTGTCCTCAAACTTTAGCGTTGTAGTATTTCGCTGCTTGTTGATGGTAATTTTGCAGTTTCAAGAGGGCTTGATCTTGTAATTCTTCGACTTGATCCATGTAGTCTCTAATCATGGAGTTATTTAGCTTTTGATGTTAAGGAAGTTCTACTTTTCGCAAATTTTGGACACTCGCTTCTGTTGGAGCGAGAGCTTCTGTTTCATGGGACTAAGAAAGGGGGGCTTTCCTTGTCGTGCTCTGATGAGTCATTCTATACAACCATAGCACTCTGTCCAACTCATCGGCTCATTTTCCCATTTTGTCGTCTAGACATTTCTTGAATCCGCTCAAAAGATGCTTCGGTTTATTTGCTTCCCTGCTGTTTTCGTGGTGTCGTCTTGCTGAGACGTATCTTCCAACTTGCACAGAAGTTTTCAAATTTTGCAGAGATGAATTAAAACCCGTTATCCATCAATATTTTCTACGGCAATCTATGACGATAAATAATATTCTTCCATATGAACTTTTGCACGTCTGAGTCTTGAATCCTGCTATAGAAATCTGTCTCCACCCATTTGGTAAAGTAATCTGTTGGTACCAATAATAAGTGTTCTTGTCGTGATAGTGGGAGTGGTCATAATATATCCATTATCCATCTCATTAAGGGGTATGGTATGGTGGCAGATGCAAGAAACTTGGCAGGCAAATATATTATTAGCATGTGACGCTAGCAGGCTTCGCACTTGGCCACAAATTTTTCGCAATCTGAGTTCATGGTTGACCAGAAGTAGCGAAGTCTTTGAACCTTGTCTGCCAATGATCGTCCTCCAGAATGGCTTTCCTTGCTTTCAAATGAACTTCTTGTCTTACTCTTAAAGTCTCCTTTTCGTAAATGCATGTTAAAAGAGTGTCGACGATACTTATTCTTAATAGGTTCTTTTTGTGTAACGTGTAGTGTGCGCTTTGGATCTTTAGCCATCGTGCCACCCATTGGTCTTCCAGTGTTGTCTTGTCGTCTAAATATAATATGAGGTTGTAGCGCTAATCTACCGGGTTCTTCTCAAAATGACTTTTATCGAGCGGTTCTTGTATGGGTTTGTCTTCTTCCACAATGGTTAGACAATGCCCCTTTTTAATCGTATGCTAGAGCTTTGAATACTCTCAATAGGGAATACCCTGTCATGACCCAGATTTGATGTTAATGGTAAAGCTACTAATGCATCAGTAGATGTGTTCCCACCTCGCAAAATCTTGATTAGTTTGAACTCTAAGAAATTTTCGACTAATTCTTGCAATATTTTAAGGTAAGCTTCCATCCGTTTTTTGTTGCGTTAAATTCACTATTGAACTCGCTTGCTACGCACTGTGATTCATAATGAGCTTTCACCCTTTTGACCTATAATGATTAGGCTAGGCGTAGTCCGACCATCGTACTCAACTTCATTGTTGGATGGTGAAAACATTAATCTGAACAACTGCTCGATGATGATACTTTCTGGTGAAACTAGTTGAATCTCGATTCCTGACCCGTGTGCGGATGATGACCCGTTTACACATATTACCCACTTTTCTTCTTTATGTTCGTCTTTTTGTAATTAGGCGCCAGTTCAATCAGAAATTCAGCTAGTACTTGTGACTTTGTGCTTGTTCTCCCTTTGAAGTCTACATCATATTTGCTTAATTCAATTTCCAATTTTTTAATCTTCTTGACTGATTTAGACTGTGCAGGATCAATCAAAGGGGGTCATTTGTTAAGACTATGATGTTGTGAGATTGAAAATAAGGTTGCAATTCCCTTGCAGATGTTATGACTGCTATGCTAGCTTCTCCGTCGTCGGGTACGTGGTCTCAGTGTCATCCAATGATTTGCTAATGTAAAACACATTCCTTTTCTCTCCTTTATCTTCTCGAATTAAAAGTTCACTTAGTGCAGCATTTGTCACTGATATGTAGAGATACAATGTTTCTCCGTTCCCTGGTTTTGACAGCACCGAGTGAGTGGACAAGTATTTTAAGTTCAATGAAAGCGATTTGCACTTCTCATCTCATTCAAACTTCTTGTTGTTACGCAATAATTTTTTGGTGAATCGCGAGATGAACTGGTTCAATCCGGCAATTTTTCAATGAAGCGTTGGACTTCCTTTTTGTTTATCGGCGAGGACTAGTCGATGATTGCTCTAATTTGCTTCGAGTTGGTTTCAAAACCCTTTTTGTTACGACATAACCTAGAAATTTGCCAGATTTTATGGGAAAGGTGCATTGTTGGATTTAACCTCATCCCATACTGATTCAAAGTTTTGAAACATGTTTCTAGGTCTCTCAAGTGATTTTTAACCTTTTTGGATTGGACTAGCATGCCATCTATGTACACCTCCATAGTTTTGTTTATCTGGTCTTTAACTATTTTGTTGACCAATCTTTGATATGTTACTCCTGTGTTCTTTAGTCCAAACGACATTACTCAGTAACAATATGCCCAACATGCTGTGATGAACGATGTCTTCTCTCGATCATTGGTGTGCATCTATATTTGATTATATATGGATAATGCATCCATGAAAGATAGGAGCTCGTTTCCTCAGGTTTCTTTAACTTGATCGATCCGAGGTAGTTGGAAACTATCTTTTGGGCAAGCTTTGTTTAAATCAGTAAAAGCCACACATATCCGCTACTTTCCATTTTTCTTCTTCACCACTACCAGATATGAGTGCCACTCAGGGTAGCGTACTTCAACTATCAAACCTGCTTTGATCAAATGATCAACTTCTTCATTCATAGCTCGCATTCGCTCGGGTCCTAGTTTTCTCCATTTCTGTTTAACCGGCCTGAAAGTTGGATCTATGTATAGTTTGTGCAGAATATATCTATATTTAATCCTTGCATATTTGCGGTAGACCAAGCAAAGGTTGAGAGGTTTAGTTGTAGAAACTTGATGAGTTTGGATTTTACATTTAACAAGAGTTCAGAGCCTATACTGACACATTTTTTGTCGTCGGAGGGTCGATGTTGACCTGCTCGATTTTGTCTAACATGACGCTAGCGTCTCCTTGCTTGTCTTTTGGACTTGCGATCATATAGGTGTGTCCTCTGTTCATCAGCTTGTGTTCCGCAATAAAGCTTGTTCTAGCCATCTGTTGATTTCCTTAAATAATGCATATTTTACCATTTGTTGGGAATTTTATTGATGATATGTTGACGGTACTGCTTTCATCGTATATATCCATATAGATTGCCACCTTGTCAATGATAAGGAATTTACCCAAGTCATAGCTTCTACAAGAAAGACGTGTAGCTTCATTATTCCGAGTATCGTTGTCGTGTCTCCGTCAAATCTTGTTAATGGGAGAATTAAATACTTTACTTCTACAATCTTTAGATCCATGCGTTCTAGTGTCTCCTTGAAGATTAGATCCACCAAGCTTCATGTGTCTACAAACACCCGTGATACTTCATAGTCGGATATCCTTAACTCTACAAGGAGAGGATCGTTATGTGATGTAGGGATGCCTATCATAACCTCCCTTCTGAAACATATGCCTTAAATTGGCACCCATTTTGTTTGCTAGTTTTTGTAAGGCTTTAATGGTTCCATATTGCTTCAACTTTCTGGTCATTGAATTTGATTGCTCAGACAGAGTCGTTACACGTAATGAGTCCTCCAATTATCATTTTTACTACTTTCTTGGTGGTGACAACTTGTTTTTATCATCCTTATATGGTCGTTTAAACGGAATCGTAGCACTTCTACCATTCACGCTTGGTGCGGCATCATGCTCATTTATTGTGTTGTCGTCATTTTCTTTGGATGATCCACGAGCATTTTCTTGTCCTTCATGGGGATATGTTCCTAGGTTGTTTTCGTCAAATTCTTTCTTTGTTACTTTTTGAGGAGCATTCGCTGCAGCTCCCTGCATTGAGAGGTCGGGTGCTCGATTTCTGTATGGAATTCACAGAACGCCTGTTTATCCAAGACATTCTTCTAGGTGTTGATCTTCAAGTAGGAGCTCGGACCTCTTTGCTCTCAGCTGCGAGGAGCTGAAATGATGTAGAATGTGTTCAACTTTTTTCCTTTTATCTTTTGCGTAGTTCCTATTATATTGCTAGCAAAGCTCTCGAACCTCATGTTCCTCTTTAACGTGGGAGCTTCTGGTTGTTGGCTATTTAGCGAATTGATATTTCCGATCTCCCACTTTAGCAAATCTTGTAGCACGGCGGAAGGCATCTTCTAGTGACAAAGGGACATTGATATGTAAACTCGAGCTTTCACTCAATCCTTTGTGAAATGTAGGGATTCTACATCATCTGAAACTATCACTTACGACACTATTGCCTTGAATCTTTCTAAATATGACAGTAGCGTTTCACCAACTCGTTGAAAAATTGAATATAAGTCAGTGGTGGTCGCCGTACTTTGGATATACATCGAATAATGTTTGAGGAAGGTTTTTGACAACTGTTTGCAACTGTCAATCGAGTATGGTTCTAGCTCTAAGAACCAACAAAATGCGTCTCCAGTAAGGCTTTCTACGAACATCTGACAATACCCTGCATTGTACTCCTACGTGCGTATTTCTCTGTGTCTCGGACAACATTTGATCAATTTTGGGGCTGAAATTGTCGCACTATGGAGCTGTGAGGTCATTCTCTCGATTTCTGCTTTCATCACTCTAATCTCCGCAACTGATTGTCTTGTCCGTGGAGCGCAGGGAGAAAGGCTCCACTAGTTTGGTTTGTAATGTTTGGTATTTAAGATTCTTGGCTTGTCTGAATTGTGCGTTCGTCGTTCAATCTTCATGCATATTGGTTGACTGCTTACTTTGACGAGCGCCATAATTCGGGATTCTCCAAGTTAAACCCCTTGGTGAGGAGATTGATTTATGTTCGTCAAGTTTGTTCGAACACGCACTTCTTCTAGAGCCATGCCTTTATCTGAAATTCTTTTAACTTTTCGCTTATATTACTGTTCGCTTCTTTGCTTTTTCAGTATGGTCTGGAGAGGTTTAGATACGTCTATCAGTTCGTCAGTGGGTTCTGGTGGTGTTGTTTGACAACTAGCCTACTCTCGCTGCCGAGCCTGAATGTTTTCAGGTTCAATGGGCCGAATTACTTTTTCCAGATCGATCCACTTGGTTAGGTTTTCTCCAACCTGTCGCATCGGTTCATGTTATGTCCTATCACTCTGATGGGCTCGTCAACTTTCATTGCAACCTCTAGCACTAGAGAATCCTCTGTGTTCTCCACAGACGATGCCAATTGTTCAAGCTAGAATTAGCACAACAAATTTTAATGTTTTATTTTGTTCATCAATTTGTTTATGTTATTATTGTTAAACTTTTTGTGTCAGAGAATTCTTGCTATTAGGTCAATAATTCCAATATAAGAGCATTTGAATCTTATTTCAAGTTTTGTTTGATGTTTTTCCTTTTTTATCTTCTCTTACTCTTCATTTTTTCTCCTTAATTTTTGATGTCTTTCTCTTCTCCTCTAGCCTTTTTTTTATAGGCGTTTTGGTAAAGCTTAAGTTGTTCAGTAGAATCCAGTTGTCGCTCCTGGTGTATGCGTATTGATTTGCATGTTCCTTGGCGGATGACATGTGTGGATTTCTGGAATACACGTGTTGTTATGCATGCTCGTCAGATCTGGATAAGTGTTTTCTTGGGAACACATCTATCAATGGTTGCATCTGTTATCGGATTTGTTATTCTCCTAGGCTTATCTTGGACTTGTCGTCCACTTGTGCCCATTTTGCAAACTTAATTCAGTTTGTGCTATATTTTATTGGGGTGAAAGGTTTATTGATATGTGAGCCTCAAAAAAAAAATCTTGTTGGACATTTTAATTGGGTATACCTTTAGATTATTGCAGTTATAGGTTTTTCTGAAAATTAGCATGTAATAGGTAATTGGATTTATCTTTGTAATTAGATGATGTCTCGTGCTATGCACGGGTTATATAATTTTTGTTTGTTTTATTTATTATTTTATGGTTTGATTTGTATGTGTAAATTTATTAATTAATTAATTATATAT
>OVBA01004236.1:0-24269 GCA_900406435.1 Lepidium aucheri | reverse complement strand
ACTTTATATTAATAAATAATAAACATTTTAAATTTTAAAAGTAGACTTCAGTTGAAGTCTGTAAGAGTCATAGACTTCTCTTGAAGTCTACTTGTGATGTCTACTTATCACGTGAAGTCTACTAATATTGTGGTCAATATTTGCTATTTTTGGTCAATTGCAAAATTAACCCCCTTAGAAAAAAGTAGACTTCGGGTGACGTATGCAGACATCAAGAGAAGTCTACTTAAATTATGTGAAGTCTACTAAAAAAGTCAAACTGTTGGTCAATTGTAAAACTAACCCGAATTTAAGTAGACTTCTCTAAAAGTCTGCAAAAAAATTTTTTTTGTCATCAAAGAAAATTGTGGAGACTTCTAGAGAAGTCTACTTTTGTAACCTAAAAATTTGGTCAATTTCAAAATACATTTCTGCGTTGACTAGCAGACTTCAAGAGAAGTCTACTTTTGTCAGTAGACTTCTGGTGAAGTCTACTCACTGTAAATTTTCGAATATCTTCAAGAACTTAGGTAGATTTGAGTTAACATCATTTTTACCTTTTTTGAATGCACAAAATATCAAAATAAGCTTTAAATCATTACTCTTGGCTCCAAATAGCACCGAGAATGAAAGATTAAAAATTTCAAGACCTTGAAAACGGAAATTAGTAAGTTTTTTAGATAGAATTGAAGAGAGAATGAGAAATTGTTAGGTTAGAATTAGTGAATAAGCATAATGAGGTGAAAATTGGTTGGTGATGGTGCATTTAGAGCTTCAATTTAGGTTGGTAATGGTGGGTGAGAGAATTGAAGAAGATGACAATTTTGTAAATATTTGAGATTTGAGACCTATTTTAGATTTTTTCATTGTGAAGAAAAAAAAGAAACAAAAAGTTGATGGCAAAATCGAAATTATAGAAAAATAATGGTAAAGTCAGAAAAAAAAATATTGCAAAAAATGGAGGTTAGTTTTTTAATTGCCCAAGTCAATGGGTCGATTTTGCAACTACCCCTAATTTTATTCTTAAATGAAACCAGAACTCAAAAAAGACAAGATCATAGTGTACTTACAAAAAATTCACTAACTGATTCAAATAACACAAGTTTATGCAAGACATAGGAGACTTTACCTCAAGTCTAAATACCAACTACTACTTTGAATAGGCAAACTATTTTAAAAATAAATACAGACATAATTATAATATATTAACATGTAAAAATTCTATATAAGCAAACATAATATCAATGTCATATAGAAAAAAATACTTAAACTTTCTTTAAAAGCAATCTTACAAAAATTTATGTTACAAACTTCACATAAAGTCAACTTCGAATAGACTTCTTTGAATGAGCTAACTATCTAGATTATTTCTAAAATTTATACAATTGCTACCATAATATATAAATATTTTAAATTGTTCAGAAGAAAACACAATATCAAACACACATAAAAAGTACAATTTTTTTAAAAAATTAAACATGCTTTAAATGCATTTTACAAAAATTTACGTTGCAAAGTTCACGAGAAGTCTACTTGTAGTATACTCCATGATTGAAGTCTACTTTGAATGGGCTAACTACCTCTATATTATTTCTAAAATTTACACATATTTAACTATAATATATAACCATGTTAAAATTGTACAAAAGCAAACAAAAGTATCAAACACACATAGAAAAAATACAAAAAAATATAAGAGAAATTAATAGATGCTTATAATGTATTTTTACAAAATTGACGTTGCAAACTTCATCTGAAGTCTAGACGTGAAGTCTACGGGAAAAGCAGACTTCACATGAAGTCTTCTCGAGAAGTAGTGCAGACTTCATGTGAAGTTTACTTTATGTTATCAAATAATGAACATTTTAAATTTAACTGCGGACTTCACATGATGTCTACACTTGAAGTCTATGCACCGTGTGAAGTTTATGATTTTTTGGTCAATATTTGTTACTTTTAGTCAATTGCAAAACTAGCCTCCTTAATAAAAAAATAGACTTTAACTGAAGTCTCCGGTTGAAGTCTACTTGGGAAATATTTCCGCACACATCAAAAGAGGTGTGTAGAAAAAGTCAAACTGCTATTCAATTACAAAACTAACCCGTATTTACGCAGACTTCACATGAAGTCAGCAGAAAATATATTTTTTGTTCAAAGAAAAGCGTGTTGACTTCATGTGAAGTCTACTTTTCAAGCCCAGAAAATTGGTCAATTACAAAACTAACCTCTACATTGATAGTAGATTTCATGTGAAGTACATTTAGCTACAGACTTCACGTGAAGTCTGCCTCAGCAAATTTCTGAAAATTTGTAAGAACTTAGCTAGATTTGAGTTAAGGTTATGTTTACTTTATTTGAATGCCTAGAAAGTTAAACTAAACTTTAAATCGTTAATCTTAGCTTCAAATAGCACCGAAAATAAAGATTAAGAATTTCAAGAAATATAAAACAAAAATTAGTGAGTTTTTTAGATAGAACTGAAGAGAGAATGATAGATTGTGAGGTTAGAGATGGTGGGGAAGCATAATGAGGTTGAAATTGGTTGGTGATGGTGCATTTAGAGCTTTAATTTTTGGTTGGATATGTTTGTGAGAGAATTGAAGAATATGAAAATTTTGTAAATAGTTGAAATTTGATTAGTATTTTAGTGTTTTTATATTTTTATGGTTAAAAAAAAGATAATGGCAAAACTGAAAATATTAGATAAGTAAGGTTAGAATGGAAAAAAATATTAGAAAAAAAATATAGTTAGTTTTGCAATTGACCCCAGTCAATGGTTAATTTTGCAACTATCTCAACAAACCTTTCTTTCTTTTGTGTTTGTTTATTATGGTGCTACGTTGAAAATATTATCATTCTTAAAAATATATATAAGAAATGATTACTTAATTAAAAATAATAATTTCAGATATAAATAATAATTATTAGATACATGATTGTATTTTAGGTATTTTAGATACACATTATAATTGTATTTTTACTAAACTGATATTTCAAATTACCAATTCAGTCAAATTTCGTAGTTACCATTTGATTTTAACTTATTTACTCATATTTCACAAAAAAAAATCAGTTGGATTCTATATTTAGCCAAATTCAGTTATTATCATTTATAGCCTAAATCTTTCTGGTCTAGATCATTTTATCTCCTACCCTAAGTTGAATGTCTATTTAGACCTTTTTGGATTCGATTGATGGTTGCGCCCTTTGGGACAGTTTTTCTAGGTAGAGGTTTAGTTTGTTCCTTATCAGTACTCTCAAGACCTGATTGAGGTCTGATTTTTTGTTGTGCTTTATCCAGACGTCTACCAGTTGATTTTGGTTAGACTTTGCCAATTTTGGAAGAAGGATTTTGTTCTCTTGTGTCCTTTTTTCCTGTTATGTTTGTTTTGGTTTCGCCCTCAGTTAGTTTCTTTCTGTGGCTTTGTGGAGTTTGGCACTCAGACTTTTTTTTCTGATTTAGCAACCTTTTTCACTTGTGAGGTACACTTATTCGCCATAAGAGGCTCCACCATCAGCTAGATCTTTGTTAGCTTTGGATGGTTTTTGATCTTTGAGTTTGGATAACAGGTTTTGTTTCTATTTTTGTATGTGGCATACTCGATGCCGTAGTAGATTCTTCCAACCGAGTCCTAGTGACAAAGTTGAGGTACAAATCCAACGACAATAGAATCAGCGGCTGATCGCGATTCATCTGTTGCAATTCTCCCAACAACTATCCATTTTAGTTCACCAGTCCATTACTGAGCCGTGATTGCAAATTCATCCAGGGTTTTATATTTTAGTTTATCTTTTTTAGATGTAAAGTCGAATTTTGTTTTCGAATTATGAATTTTACTTTGGTTTAAATATAATTCAAAAAAATATATTATGTCAATCACTAGTCTACGCTCGTCTAAAAATAAAACATGGTTGAGAAATACAAAACAACTAAGAGTTTCTAGAGTGTTCATGGCAACTTCTATGGTGATTTGCTTTTAACATCTTTGGTGTCTTTTCTGACCTTCAGCAGTGCTCGATTCCTGTTGTTAACGGCGGTAGGTTTTCCGTTAAGTCGTGTAATTTTGAATTTATTTTCTAGGTCTAGCCTGGATTTAAGCATGAATCGCTCCAGAAAAAAAGAGCCTTCAATTTTGAATGAGTTGAAGAAAAAAAATATGATTGGAGAATGAGAGACCATTGAAATCTTTTGATATGGAGATTAAAGACTTGATTGACGAAAACTCTTTAATCATTATTGTTCGATGTCTCAACCCTACGGTTCACAAAGTTGGGGGATTGGTTAAAGCATTGCCACCTATTTCGAATTTGGAGGATAAGGTCAAAGGAAGAGGTGTGGGTGAAAATCAAGTTCAGTTCTTGTTTGAGAATGGGAAAGACATATCAAATATTCTCCAAAAGATCATTGGTTTATGAATGGTAGGACTCTCGCAATGGATAGTTGGACCAAAATCCAAAACCGTATTTTCTGAACGTAATTACTTTATGGATAAGAGTAAAAAATATACCAGTCCATTTGTTGAAGGAAGAAGTTATCACGTGTGTAACAAAATCAGTGGGAAAAGTGTATAAGGTAAAGCTCCACACAAAACAGTCCAACTCTGTTAAACACATTAGAGGAAAAGTGAGTCTAAAAGATGATGAACCTCTTCAATTTTGGAAGCAATCAAAATTTAAATCTGGTGAAATTATTGTTGTGGAGTTGGAGTATGAAAGACTGCTAAAAGTCTACTACCAATGTAAAAGGCTTACCCATGATCAAGCTAATTGTCCATTCTATCATCTTAAAGCGTATTTTGAGCCTCAAGAATCTGGATGTAATCTTAGAGTTTGTAACCGTGGTGGTAAAGGAAAAATTTAGGTTTATGAAGACCATGACAGAGGAGAAGGGAGCTATCCGGTGAAGGATAGACTAAGTTATCTAGATAAGCATAATGAATGAAGAGTTGGTAGGAAACCTATGCAAGAAAGACTCAGTTGGAATGCTAAGGGTTTGGGAAAAAGACCTTAGGACAGCCAGTGGAAGTGGAGAAGGAAATAAATTTGAAGGATTTGGAGCATATTGAGTCTGATTCATTAGAGGAGGGTTGAAAAAAGTGCGGGTGAATCAACCTGTACTCCTCGTAACCATAGAAGAACCTATGTAAGTGAATGGAGTAAGAAAGCTCCTACTAATGGGAAGAGGAGTAATTATGGGGGTAGCTTTAATAGATTAAAGAAAAAGACTACGATCAAGAGCAATGAGAAAGGGTCCTAGGAAAAAACTGGTTCTCAAGCGTCTTGCTCTAGATCTAAGAAAGAACTCTTAAAGACTCGGTCCATTTCTATGGAGTCGAATGATAATACTCATTCCGTCGAAGTGGGAGCTGCTGCAAATGGTAAAAAAGGTAAAAGAGGGGTTAACGGATAATTCCAACCCCTCAAAGCATCAATGAAAATATTGTATTAGAATTATCAGGGGATGGTGAATACCCTGACAGTTTGACACCTAAGGGAAATACATGGTCGGTATTTTGCAGAGGTTCTATTCCTCATAGAGACCAAGAATAAATGATTTTATATGGAACAAGTGTTAGGACATTTGGTTATAGTGATCTTCATATTGTGGAACCTGTGGGTAAGAGTGGAGGGCTTTAATGTGGAAGGAAGAGGTTTCTGTTAAGAATTTATCTTCGGATAAAAGGTTTATTCATTCTCGGATCTATTGGCAAGAAAATGAGTTTTTATTTATTGGTATCTATGGTGAACATATTAAGAGTAAAAGGAATGTTGTATTAGGAGAATCTTTCACGCATCGGTATTGAAAAGACAACCATGGATGATATCGAGAGATTTTAACAAGATAATAGATGCGTCGGAGAAAGTTGGTGGTGTGGTACAATCTGAAAAAGAAAGAATGGAGTTTAAGATGATGCTAAAGGTGTGTGGATTATGGGAACTATGCCATACATGATACCAACTTTCTTGGTTTGGAGTGAAAATGATGAGTTGGTTCAATACAGATTGGACATAACTATGGTGAATGATGAGTGGTTTGAGTTATTCCCACAAACCTCTACTCAGTATCTCATGAAGGTCTATTATGATCATAGTCTTATCCTTAATATTTTGTTGGATGACCAGAAAAAGAGAAGGAAAAACTTCTGTTTTGATAAATGATGGTTGGAGAGACAAGATCTCAAAGAGATGGTGATGAATTGTTGGGAGGAAATGAAGATTGTGGAGGAGTCGTCTTTTGTCAACAAGATTGGTAAGTTGAGAAAGTGTATTTCCAAATGGAAGAGGTTCTCGAAGGTGAACTCAGCAGAGAATATCTGTATATTGCAACATCAAATTGATTATGTTGTGAGATCTTCATTTTTCTGCCTTGATGATTCTCAGAACTCTTAGACATCAACTAAACGAAGTGTATAGGCGAGAAGAAGTTTTTTGGAAGCAGAAGAGCCGTATCTCTTGGCTAATGGAAGGTGATAAAAATACAAGGTTCTTTCATGCAAAAACTAAAATCCTGATCAATAAACCGATAAAACCCTTCAAATTGTATCTGATTTAATTGACCGACGAGCTACTAGTGGCCAACTCCTCCATATCCAATGAGCCTCCCTTATAGATAGATCAGGAAGCTAAGGTGGTTCCCTCTATAGCCGAACACAAGGGCAAAATCGAATAAACGAGCACAAAACCGAATAAAAAAACTTGTGGATAGAGAAGGGAATGAATGGATGACAGATTATGATCTTGGAAGAATTGCTGAGGAGCAATTTAAGTTGATGCATGGGTTAGAGGATGTTGGCTACTTGTTATATGAGATCATGGATTTTCAAGACTTAGTTCCGCAAGAATTTGTGGAGGATCTTCTTGTGGTGGTGTCAAATGCGGAAGTTAATTGGGTTGTATTTGATATTAACCCATCTAAAAGCTCGGGACCGAATGGTTTCACAGGTCAGATTTTTCAGTCTTTCTGCTCTTGTATTGGTGATGACCTCACCACCTTGGTTCAACACTTTATGGAATTTGAATTTATTCACCAACACATTATCCTAATAGATTATCTGATTATAAACCTATTAATTTGTGTAACATGGCATACAAAGTAATTGCTAAGTTGTTGGCAAATAGATTGAAGAAAACAATGTCTTTCATAAGTTATGAATCTCATACAGCTTTTGTTGGTGGTAGATTAATAACGGATAGCATCATTATTACCCATGAGATCTCACATGCTCTTAATATAAATAAGGCTTGCTATGAGAAATTTTTTGCAATTAAGACTGACATTTTAAAAGCTTATTACCGAGTCGAATGGTCTTTCTTAGCTACTGCTTTGTGTGCAGTTGGCTTGCCACGAAAGTGGATCAATCAGATGTTGAGTTGTATCTCATCTATTAGCTTTCATGTACTTATTAATGGTAAACCATATGGTAACATTAAGCCATCCAGGGGCTTGAGGTAGAGGGACCCATTGTCCCCATATCTATATGTTATTGTACAATTTTTTGGTTAAAATGCTTAAAAAAGCTGAAACTGATGAATTTTTTTTGGGATTAGCATTGCTAGGAATTCTCTTCCGGTTTCATATTTTTTGTTCGCTGAGGACAACTTATTTAACTTTCAGGATAAGGAGCTGGAGATTGATACTCTTATGAAGATTATTGAGATTTACTATTTAGCTTCATGACATAGAGGGAACTATACCAAGTCTAGTATTACATTCGGAAAAAAACACTCCTGAAAAAATAAGGAAGGAGATTCTAAGTAAATTTGGGACTTTGAATGAAGGTGGAGATGGTGTGTACTTGGGGCTTAAAGGATCTAAATGTGATATCCTAAGACAGAAAAGAAGTATTGCTTGTAACTCTTACATCACCAATGTATAGTATGCATTGTTTAAAGCTTTCTAAGGTTATTTGTAAAAGAATTTCTGTAGTCATGGCTAAATTTTGGTGGATGAACAACATAGAAAATAAAAGTATTCATTAGGAGAGTTGGAGGTCATTTACTTCTGGTGCTATAATAAAAACAGGAAATACACATCAAAGTATGGTATTAAGTATTAAAAAATATTATGTGGTGGAGAATATTTTACAACCCATCATTCAACCTAGTCTGGATGTCATTCATAAGAAGGTTTAAAGATTGGATGTATCCACAAAAGTTAAACATTTCTTATGGAGATGTTTGAATGGTTGCTTAGCTATTGGAGAAAATCTTGTAAGGAAAAAAGTGATCAAAGAAGGTTCATGCCCTAGATGCCAAAGAGGCTGTAAATCTGTGAATCATATCTTGTTCCAAAGTCCATATGCAAGGTTAATTTGTGCGATTTTCACTGATCTCTCCTCGTTACATGATATTATGGAACATGAGCTTTATGAGAATTTTTATTGGGCTATATTGTATGTGGTTTTGATTCGCAGCTTGCATAAAGAGGTAAATGCTACTCTTTGGTTGCTGTGGAAGCTATAAAAATCTAGGAAAAAGTTTACCATTGAAGGAATTGATATAGATGCCAATGTAATGATTGAGAAAAATTTGGAGGATATGGGTGAATGAAGTTCTTCATCAACGACAATTAATTCTATAAGTAATCAAAGTGTACATTCTAATGGCGAAAGATGTTGGCAGAAACCATCATAAGATTTTTGTTAAAATGTAATTTAGATGACTCTTGGTTAAAAGGATATTCCCCTTGCGGCATTGGTTGGGTATTAAGAGACATTTATAGAAATGTTAAATGGATTGGACGCAAAGTTTTTAGTCAACTCCACTTTTGTAGGAAAACTGAGGCTGCAACGTTAAGATAGACAATTTTTTTGGTTTTCAACTTTGGTTATACAAACATAATATTTATGTTTGATGCCATGGAGTTGATTGAAGCAGTTCAAGCTTTGTTTGAATGGCCTTGTCTTTACCCATGGATTAAAGATATTTCTAAGCTGTATAAAGAAAGAAAGACATTATTTTCAGACATAGAAATCGAGATGAAAATATGGTGGCTGATAGATTAGCTCTCCTTTAAGAATTATGAACCGAAGCTATTTTCTATTGTTCCTAAGTAGTTGAAAACTCTTGTTTTAAGAGATGATGTATATTGAGAACTTTGGTTAATCTAAGAGTTGTTGAGAAAAAAAAATGAAACATGGTTTTGGAACCCGTAAACGTGTTAAGTAATGGCCACAATATGATATGATGTTGGGCTTGTATTTGATAAATGATTTGGGCTGGTTCGTAGACTTAAGTGATAGAAAGTCAAATTTATCTGCTTTATTTTCTTTCCATAACATCATTATTTCATGATTAGTATAATTCAGTTATGAAACACAATTCAATAATTGTGCAAATGCTCAGATTTGAAAAGCACAAAAAAGTTGTACAGATCCTCTCACATGGGTTGCCGAGACAATATGACCACACGTCTCTTGCTTTTTCTAATTCTTTATATTACAATTGATTTCAATGTTTGAGATTTTTTCCCAATATTTTTATGCATCAAATAATGTCAACCTAATCTCAATTATAATATCTCTTTTGTGTGTGTATATAAATAAACAATCCTCAATTATATACCAGTTTGACAAAGCAAATCTACTCAATTATTTGGATATTTGTGTATAACTTTTAGAAGTACAATTGCATGTGTTTTCCAGGTGTGTAACATCAGAACTTGTTTCGTAGTTCTTTCCTTGTTTTAAAAACATTTTGTGAGAGTTGTTGGTCCAAATACATAGTAGAAGAGACTAATAAGCTAAAACTATGACTATTCATAAAGTATTTACAATTATATAGTTTTCTTTGTAAAAAACTAAAAACAAGCAAACGGTCAGGTGACTTAAAAAAAGAAAAAAAAAATGATTAGTTATGAGTTAGTGGTTTTGCAAAATTTGTAATCAAGTTTTTAAAATCGTGTTATGTAATAGTTGTTGAGTATATAATACAGAACCACTTCATTGCTTGTCATTTGAATCACAACCAATCTACCAAGAAATCGAAATTCTCGTTGATTAATTAAATAGTTAATACATATTAAAAGATGTTAAGCTCAATTGATTAGATAAGAGATAACCTAGAACCTCATTACTAGTTTTTTTTTTCGATACTGGTCCCACCTTTTTGTGGGCCGTAGACCCCACATGGGGCTATTTTGCTCCCACTAGAGCGTTCTGGGAATTGATCCCGAGTGCTGGGACTGAGGGGAGGGATACTCAACCACCTGAACCAACTCATCCGGGCAACCTCATTACTAGTTTATCAACCTATTTTGGCATTACTTGAACCATGGCGTTGGAGGCTTATTTTAGTTATAACCAAAACAAACCAACCATGTTTTTAGGATTTTTTTTTTTTTTCACATCAAACCAAAGATGCAAATACCAACGAAATAACAAAAATTTCTCGAGAGGTAAAAAGATCCCAACACATATAACTTATAATTTAACTGGCGAACTGCAAATGCTCTCGAGAAAAAGAGTGAAATCCACCGAACTTTAAATTGGTTCCCAAAGACATTAGACTAAAACTAGTTTTGAGAGAATTAAAAATGACAAAACCCGATCATAATTCTTTAACCCGGATGAACTTTGACACTGTGAAACCAGAACAACCCAAGTAGATGATGAAACCTTCTATAGCGACTTAGTGCATCTCATATATTACGAACATGAAAACTAAATCAGAGAGAATTAACAAACTATTTTAAACAATAAAATAAACCGTAGTTGGATGCCTAACCAAGAGAATGATCAAAATTTATTAACTCAAACTAAAATTATATTCTAAAGAGACTCAGTTGATACATAAATGATAAATCCAACATAATGAATATATTAACTCTTGAATGAAAGAAAAAACTAAACCTTAATTGGATGTCAAAACCCAATGAAATGATTAAAATAACTAAATCAAACTAAATACTATATCCTAATCAAAACAATTGAACGTCTAAACTCAAATGAATGATTATAGCAATTCTTGAATAAAAATAAAGGTTATCGGCCTAATTCCACCTCGGTAGTTTCATATAACCACAGATTCACACAAAGTATTGGGCTCAATTTAATTGCAGACAATTGGATGACCAAAGTTGCACACACGATCGAATTGTGTGGGTTAGCTATTGGTTATCAGTGAAACCGTAAAACCAAACCGGTTCATGGATTCATACCGAAACCATTTGACCCATTTTCATCGTGAACCCGATTAAACAGGTATAAGCTTCGCCGTCGAAGAAGTTATGTGAATCGACTTCGAAACCTAAATCGAAAGGGGATTTTTCGCTTGAAATCGAAAATGAGCAAGAATTCTGGTACAACGAGTGAGTCATCAGGTGCTGATACATGGAGAGGAGATGGTGTTCCCCGTCGCTGTTGGTGTGAAGGAAAAATTGAGCTCCTGCTCTCAAATTCCAAAAACAATCCTAACCAAAAATTCTTCTGATGTTCATATGCAGCGACTAAGAGGGTAAGTTTGTCTACTTTAAGAAACTCTAGATGATCATATTTGTTATTGTTGTTGTGGCTGTAATGAAAATGACATATCTGTTATTATCGTGTTATTGACTGTAGAATGAAGACGAGAATCATGTTTTCAAGTGGATAGATGAAGCAATAGTTAATGAATTAGAGATTTTGGATTCGAAAATAAGAGTCTTCATGAAGACCTAATAACTGCAAAGTTGGAAAAATTGGAAAGATACAGAGAGAGTTTGAGAGTGATATAATGGAGAATGTTGAGAAAGTGATGATGGATGCTAAAAACATGGATCACGAAGATTTGTGTGCTCTTGATTGTATGCTTTGTAGTTGCTAGTGTTAGCTTTTAGCTTCTAGCATGAAGATTGTTGTTTGAAGGGTGTATCAGATGGTTTGTTTAAGCTTTAAGCTTGTATTAGATGGTTTGTTTGAATGTCTCTGTTTCAATGTAAAACCTTGTTTAATGAATGAAGTAGATTGATTTCTTTCAATATCTGAGTTTCAATGTCTCAATATCAACGTCTCTTGGTTCTTTTAGCTTCTGTGAATGTTGAGTGAGATGAGTAAAAAGCTTGGATCCACAAATATTTTTGATTGTGATGTTACTTTGAATTGTGATGTTCATAACACAAGATTGATCATAAAACAATAATGATATTTCATTAAAACCCAAAAGCATTGTTACATTGTGTCATTTTAGCCATAAATATGACAGAGAAATCCTATGTCTTCATCAAAAACTTACTAAAACATAGACTCTCTCATGTCTTAACCGATACTAAAAAGCATAAAACCAAAGCATTAAGTAGTTCCTAAATCAAATAGCATATAACAAGAACTTTAGTCTACGTCATGGAGTGTGGTTCCAGATGGCTGGCCTTGAGATGATTCCACTTGAATTGACTCTATCACAATTAGCTGACTGCTAGACTCACCTTTTGTTGCCTTGAAAAACATGATAAGAGTACAAGTTAGTTTTCGTAGACAACAACAAACATGATAAGAACAAGTACAGTAAGTTAAATACCTTGTGAAAACGAGAATTGTGGTTAGGTTGACCACAAACACTACAATACATAACTCATTTGAGAGGGCGTTGTGGCTTTGTTGGTTGTTTCTTTGTTGGGGACTCGTTCACCCCTTTTTCCTCTTATCAGCTTTTGGATGACCCGACTGTGTGTGTGGTGTTGGTCGATACACATTTGCTCCATCTGTTGATGACCAAAATGCACCTCCTCTCAGTGGTACAAAGCCTTCTTGGTATGTCCTTCTCCAAGTCGATGTTTTTAACCAATCGGCCACATATTCTTGAGGCTCTAGCTTCTTGTAGATGATCACTGCATATGCATGCTCACAATGGATTCCACAAACCTAAAACTTTCTGCAAGTGCAAGTTCTAGCATCCAGATTTAATCTATCATGATATAGCTCTCTCCATCTCCTAAATCGAGATCTTGCCTCAGTCTTTTGAAGAACCACCTCCAATTCTCCGTGTTTTCTATTTCAACACAATCCCAAGCAATTGGATATATCTGATTATTCTCATCCCTACCAAGAGCTGCCAGAAGCTGACCTTCCACTCTGCCTTTTATATGGCAAGCATCCAAGCAAATTAGACATCTACACGTTTGTTTCCAAATCCTCTTCAACTGCTCGAAACATATGTAGAATCTTCTAAACTCATCAACACCTTCTGCATTTGTAGCAGTCCCAATCACTACCATTGAGTTTGGAATTAGGCCGATAACCCTAAAAATAAATATACCCTATTTGGATGCCCAAACCCCAAAATGGTCAAAATTAGTAAATCAAGCTAAATACTAAGCCTTTTCCTCAGATGGGTTACATTCAGGGTATAGTATTTAACTTGATTTACTAATTAGTAAATTAAGCTAATTAGCTTAAGCCATTTCCTAAGTTGTTTTCCCTTAGGAAAGGGCTTAGGAATTTCTTTTCCATTTAGAGGGTTTACCTCTCGGTTGATAGAGATGTAGTTTTGGAATATTTCCTTTTCCCACTTGGAATATTTCCCTTTGTTGAAGTTCTTTTGATATTCTTTGGTGTCGACTTGCCAAATTTATACCTCAAGAAGTTAATGCTATCAAGAACCCCATAATTCTGAAGGAAAACTGCACCCAACAACTGTGTTGCTTTACGAATTCTGCTTATTGAATTGGCTTTCTTCAATTAGAGTATGAGATTGTGATGCAGTATCGCGGGAGTGCTGTTTCGTGGAGTGTTTTGTGTTTACAGTTTGGAGTTTTCTTTTTTAAAAGGATCCGGTTTTTGTATAATAGGATCTCGACCTTTATAAAGCGCTTCAAGTATGTCCTCAGAGAAGGAGAGACCAGTCAAGCTTCGTTGTAAGCCTAAGACCATTGTTGCAAAAAGGATTTGCTGCATCATTCTGGGTTGCTTATTGAATCCAATTTTCCAGAGAATGCCTAACTTTATCCACGATATGCTGCATTTGTGGAGAGTTCAAGATTACATCAAGGGAGTTGCTCTGACTCAAGAGTGTTTTCAGTTCATCTTTGATAATGAATCTGATTTATAGGTGGTCCTCTCTGCTGGGGCTTGGACGTATGAGGATTGGGGTATTGTTATTGAGAAATGGATAAAGAAACAACTTGCGGATTACCTGCAGAAGATTCTTATTTGGATCCGTATGAGATATATACCCATTGAGTGGTATGACTCAGATGCCTTAAATGCCTCAGATGTAATCAAAGAGATTGCAGGTTATTTTGGTTAAGTTATCGAGCTGAATTTTTATCCTTTAAAATCACAACGTAAAGGATTCATCAGGGAAACAATAGCACTCGATGTGAATAAAACATTAAGAAATGCTCGAGAGTTTGAACTTGATACGGGAGAGATTGTTAACATCTCTTTTGAATATGAGCGTTTGAGAAAGAGATGTTATGGCTGCCAACATCTTACCCACGACAAGTCTCGTTGTCGTTTTCTTCCTCAACACTGACATCTTGATGCTACGGTTGAGGTTGAACTGGTTAAGACTATAAAAGGCAGAAAACCTGACAAAGATGATATCATGTTTGATGTTATCACAAATAGTGATATTTTTGACCACGAAACAGGCAGACAATTGATTGAAGAGGATGTTTTGGATGTGATGTGTAATTAAATGTTTGTTCAGGATCCTGATGAAAAGAAGGCACATACGCTAGGTTGAGAAGACACGTCTAGAGTTTAGACAAGGACTCAAGTGACCGCCTTCATATCTTTGGAGATCATAAACATACTACTCTAACCACGAATTTAAACAAAGGGAAAACTGTACTTTTAATTTCTCTGCCTCTAAAAGTGCAGAGGATAACACATGTGCTATGATCATGTACCAAAACATTAACCAAGCTGCTGATTCGTTGTTATCAAAGTCTAGTAGTGGTTAGAGTCAACGAAGTGCAAAACTGATGGTTGCATCTTTTAAAGCATTACACTCGTCCTCTGTTCGTGGTAACATTACACTTTGTCTGTAATGCTCTCATGGAACGAAAGATAACTCAACATTGTTTTGAATTGGCTCTTTTGGGGCTGGTCCTTCGAGGGTTCTTTCCAAAACTAATCCCTTTAAGAAGAGGCCTAGTAAATAGAAGCATCAATAAGCTCGAAGGACTGGTAATTTGGTTTATTGGAAGACGAAACAGGTTACCCAGGAAGATGAGATGGCTCCAAAAAGGAAAATAGACACAAATGAAGCTAATAAAGTTTCACCAAAAGGTGTTAAACCCAAAAATATAGAGGTGGTTCCACAAGAGAAACCGTCTGAGAATCAATGAGCATTTTAAGCTGGAACTGTTAGGGTTTGGGGAGCGACCTGACAATTCACCACCTTCTAGAAATGAGACATTATTTGTTTCCTGATTTTTGTTCCTCCTGGAGACCAAAAACTCTAGAAATGTTATGCTAGATATTCAGAAATCACTTGGTTATACTCATTCTTCTATTGTAGATCTGGAAGGTCTAAATGGTGGCTTATGTTTGTTTTGGAAAAATTCCAATAAAGTGTTGGTAAGTTAATAAAAGAATTATTGCCGTTCAAATTATAGTGGGCTCGCTAGACTTCTTTATCTCATTTATACATAGAGACCTTGTCCGTCATAAAAGACAAGAAGTTTAGCATTATATCATAGACATTGATAGTAGATGATATGAAGCTTGGTTGGTGATTAGGGACCTAAATGAACTGTTTATTAACAACAAAAAATTAGGTGGTCCTCCCAGACCTTAAGCTTCTTTTTTTGTTTTTTGCAATTTCATCTCGAAGTGTTGTCTAAAAGAAGTGTTATCCTAAGGAAATAAATTCTCTTGGCTGGAGAACGAAATGGTGTTTATACTCAATGCTGCTTGGACCAAGTATTAGAGAATCCAGAATGGTACAATGTTTACCCATTAACCCATGGAGAATTTTTGGACCGTATTGGTTCGAATCACATACCTTTGTTTCTACGTTTAGCTTCTGATTCTTCAGCGCAGTTTGGACCTTTTATGTTTGATAAGCGATAGGTTAAAATGGCTGATTTTAAAGAAAAAATCTCGGAAGTTTGTCCTGGTTCTAGTGGGTTGGCGGCTGATAATCTCCTTGATAACATTGCAAAATTCTGCAAGGTTATATCTTAATGGAAGAGATCAAAAAATTGTAATTCCAAAAAGCAATCACTAGGCTTAAAGAGAAACTCGAAGCGGAAAGTAGAAAACTCATTCCAAATATGCTATTTATCACATATATTAGATACAAGCTTGCTCAAGCTTATCGAAATGAAGAAAGCTTTTGGAAACAAAAAAGCAGGAAATTATGGTTGAATAAAGGGATCATAACTCCAAATTTTCCCACCGCACTGTCAGAGGTCGTCGATGTCAATATAATAGTTTAGGTTGACTCTGAAGAACAAGAACAATTTACCAAAGGTTCGAAAGCTAGTATTGCTGTTGAGTACTTTGCTACTATATTCTGATCATCACATCCTTCAGATATAACTGAGCTTTCGGAAGGTATGGCTCCTCGTGTAACCCACAATATGAACATAGAACTTATTAAGGAGGTTAAAGATGATGAGATAAGAATTGCAGCTTTTTAAATAAAGAGCAACAAGTTTCCAAGGGGTGATGGTATGATTGGCTTCTTTTTCCAGGTTCATTGGGATATTTTTAGAGAGCAAGTGATAAAAGAGACCACAAGCTTTTTCAAGACATATAGGCTCCCCTAGGATTGGAATTTTACTCAGATTTACCTAATTTTGAAAATTGCAAACCCCACAAAATGACTGATATTCGTCCTATCAGTTTGTGCTTTGTCTACTATAAGATCATATCTCATATACTGAGTAAAAGGCTTAAGAATTCCTGAGATAAATATCAGAGAGACAAGGTGCATTTTGTGTATGGTAGACTTATCTCCGACAACATCCTTGTTGCTTATGAGATGATACATAAGCTTAAATCTATTGTATATTGTTTCAAAGACTTCATGGTGGTTAAGACTGATATGTCTAAAGCGTATGATCGGGTGGAATGGCAATTTCTTGAGAAGCTTCTTCTTAAGTTAGGTTGTGACAAGGTTTAGATCATCCAGGTGATGGAATGCATCACAATGGTTGCATATACTGTCCTTATGAATGGCAAATCTTTTGGCTATATCAAACCGAGAGAGGCATTCATCAAGGTGATCCTCTTTCACCTTTTTTCTTTATCGTATGTGCTGAAGCCCTCGTCCAAAAGATCTGAAAAAACTTAGATGCTTTATCAGGGATTAAAATTTTGGCACAATGCCCTTTGGCTCAACCCTTTTTGCTTGCCGATGACAGTCTCTTTATGTTCGTGCAAATTCCAAAGAAGGTTCAGAACTATTGTGTCGTCTTAAACTATATGGTTCAGCGTCAGGACGAATTATAAACTTCCAAAAATTGTCCATCACTTTTGGTGAAAAAATTCGATTGTATTATGAGAGAGATATTGGGTTATTCATGAACATTACAGTGGAAGGAGGTGATAGTAAATACCGTAGTTTTGCATAATGTCTTAGTGGCTCTAAGAGAGAGTTTTTGTCCATCATAGAGAGACTCAAATCTCGATTCAACTGTTGGCACACTAAAACTCTCAAAGTGGAAAAGAAATTCTGATCAAATCTGTTGGTCTTGCGCTACATGCTTATGTTATGTCTTGTTTCAAGTTAACCAAGTTTCAATGCCAAAAATTTACAAGTGCATTATCGAGTTTTTGGTGGAACAAGTCGGGCAATAATAAAAAGATTCATTGGATTGCTTGGAATAATCTTTGCAAAGCAAAGAGTGAAGGAAGTATTGGTTATTGTGAGGTTAAAGATTTAAACCAATCTTTACTCGCAAAACAGGCATGGCGCCTCTTTAATCAGACTAAAACTCCCTTCTCTCTCGGGTGTACAAGTCTTGATATTTTCTAAAGAAATATTTTCTAGAAGTATGTTGTTATTCTCGTCCATGCATGGTGAAGTCTTTTTGGTAGATATCTTCTAGAAAATGGCGTGATGAGTTCCATAGGAGATGGTAAGAACACCTTAGTTTGTCTTAACAAATGGATCCTTGACTCATGTCCGAGAAGACCAGTTAACAAGGAGCCTATTACTGATCTTAATCTTAAGGTTTGTGATTTGCTTCCTCCTCAAGGTTCATGGGACTTGGATATTCTTCATTCTATGTTCCCTCCATCAAAGGTGATTCAAATTCAAGCCTTTCCGTCGTATGATATTTTACCTAACGAATGGTTGTGGCCTTTTTCTCATGATGGTACGTATACTGTCAAGAGTGGATGCTGTCTCCTTTCAAATTTGAAAAGGAATAATACCCAGGTTGATGCAAGGATCACTTGGAGTAACAAGATTAAAACCCCAGTTATGGAAGGTTAAAAGAATGCCTAAAATCAGAACATTCTTATGGCGTGCATCCTATGGAGCACTTGTTGTAGCTGATAGGCTTTAATCTCGTGGCATTTATGTTGATTCTTTGTGTCCTAGTTATAAGAAGGGAACTAAGACTATTATTCATGTCATCTTTGAATGTGACATTGCTGCAAGTGTGTGGAGATTTATTAACTACCCTCTCCTTACCAATTATCTTTATCAGTTTCTAGATGTGATATCTTCTCCCTCATTACCTTATGACATTCGATTTTCTCTCCCTTGGATTTTGTGGGGGATTTGGAAGCAGAAAAATGCTATCATCTTTTCTGCAAAAAGTCTGAATGCTGATATTCTGGTTGCTACTGTTCTTGGAGACGCAAAAGAGTGGCGTCAAGCTTATAATCAGTCACATGTGAATCAAATTCACTCCCCACTTTCGCCAACGAGAAGGCAATGGCTGCCACCTCCACGAGATGCTCTGAAGTGTAACATAACTGCATCTTGGGTAAATTCTTCTTCATTTGTTGGTGTGGGATGGATAATTCACAATCACGTTGGTAAGGTTCTCTTCCATGCTTGTGAATTTCTAGAGCCTTGCTATGATAGAGTTGAAGCAGACATTGAATGCTTACAATGGACTTTGAAGTGCCTCCTAGACCTAAACATTGATAATGTTGAAATATCTACTGAGAATATGGATGTGTTTGAAGGCTTCAAATCGTAGAGCTCATAGCTTCGAAACCGATCCTTTAATTTTTCCACCTTACAAGCTAAGAAGGTTTGGTAATTGCAAAGTTTCTCTATCTCTACCATTTGCGAATCCAGCTACGCAAGAACTAGCTTCTAGCGTTATAGAGGATGGACCCTGGCACTCTTATTTAGCAGTTCGATGTCTGTCTTGGTTGCAAACAACCATTGATAAAGATCTCTATTTATGATTTTTCCTCTGCAGTGGTCACTCTTGATGGTTCTGTTTTAGCCTGTTATTGGCTCTTGTTTAGTGTTTTCTGAACTGGATTTAGGTTCTTTATTCTTTATTATTAATATCATTTTTTATGAAAAAAATATACCTACTTGATGTCTAAACCCATGAAAATAATTATAACTCAGAAATTTTCAAAATAGTTTATTAATAATGTTTAATAAGATAAGTTATAAATTCTAATAAATAATATATTTATTAGCTTTAATAAGATAAGTTATAATCTGAATAATCCATGAATAATCAAAAATAGTATATCAAGCCAAATATTATCTCTAATAGACGCACTTGATGCTTTAATCCATGAGAACTATGTTTCATAAAATTCAAATAGTATATTTATAAAATTTAATAAAATAACTTATAAAATTTGATTTTAATAGTTTTATAAGATAACTTATAAATAAGGTTTTATATGATAAATTATAAATAAGTTTTTATAAGATAACTTTTCAATTTTTTGATTTCATAAGGACATGGTTTTATAAACATAATATATAAAATCTATAAAACACTTATACTACAATATAAAATTAAGTGAAATGCAAAAGTTTGATTTAAAAATTGGTTTATAAATCTTATAAATTTTTTATAATTAATACACATTCGATTCAATATTTAGATTTTATAAGGTTTTATATGAATTTCATAAACAAACTGATGTCTGTAGATTTTATAAGTGAACTGATAAAAGCTTATAAATACATATAAATGATTTTTAATGTAGTTTTTATAAGATTACTTATAAAACTTTATGAAATATAACATGAAGACGAAACAAACCTAAAGAGCCAAAAAGTTTTATAAGGTTTTATAAGCCAAGTTATAAATATTCAAGATTTTTTGGGGAAGAACACGAAGATGATGTATGAATTGTGAAAAGGAACAAATGAATATAGATCGAAATCACTTAATAGATTGCGCAAATCACATATTGAGTAATCATATAACAAATAACACTTGTACAAGACATTGTAAAATTAATTTAAATAAAAAATATTTTGAAAGTTCGTTTTCAAAAACTAAAAATCTTATAATTTTCAATTATACACATTGTTTTCAACATTTTGATAATATAATGTTTTATATGATTTTATAAGAAAACTTATAAATATATATTACATTTTGTGTCTTATAAATAAATTTTTATAAGGCTTTATAAGATAACTTATATATATATATACTATTTATAAGGTTTTGTAAGATCTCTAATAAAAAAAATTTGAGATTAAAAATAGTTTTGGCGGGAAGAGTTTTGTTTTGGAGGATATTTTGTTTTTTCTATTTTTGAGGGGTATTTTTTGCAGAATTAAAATTAAAAAAACATTTGTATGAAAAGGTAAAAAAGAAAAAGTAATACTCAAAAATTTTCTAAAATAAACCAATAAAACACTCAAAATCATATAAGTTAACATCATTAAAATTTAATAACCAATTTTTTTTGTCAACACTGACCACAATTGGCCGGTCCTATAGTCAGGTTTCTACATAATGTAAGCAACATGATTCGATTCCTGAATGTGTGATGGTGCCTATCTTCAGTAGACTTATCAATTGCTACTAGACAGCTGTCACTTCACATAACCAACTTATTTGGAAAATTAGATATTGCATAAATAATTTTTAACATAGATTTTTAGGATATCAAATAAATTTATTTACAAATACTATCCCATGCAATTTTTTCACTTAGCAATATATAATAAAAGGTAGGAGGCAATACAAAGTTGGAATACAATAGCTGGCAGAAAACAAGTATATTCCCAGATACTTAGCCCAAAGAAGGGAAGCTTTTTAAGCTAATCCTAAAAACGACTTGTTAGGAAACTATAGACTAAAAATCAATGAAACGATGCCCCAAAACTGAAAATTGAAGCCAACAGCGAGAGGCACGAATCAACACTAGCTAACAAGACCTCCTATAGTGACTAATAGTAGCTCGATGATGAAGATCAGACATCTATTCCGGCAAGAAAGAATCCCACTTTTTCAGGATATGGCGAAGTCAAAAAACACGTTCGACTATATTTTAGCACCATAATGGAGCCTTATAAATGAGTAGACCGTGAATAAGTCTTTAGAGTACGAACAAGGAGCGAAACCAATTCTCTACCCAGAAGAAACTAAGCCCCAAAAGGACCAAGCTCTCAAACGAATCGAGAGGACATTGATCGATCAAACAAGGCATCGAACCATGATATCTAATCAAATGCCTAAACTAAAAGCTAAACCAGAACTAGACTAACATAACTAATTCAAAATTATTAACCACACCAAACAAACATTAAGAGCAGAGGTGAGAAGAAAAAAACCATACAAGGAGAGTCACGATGTTGATCTTTAGTCAGCCAAACCCACACGAGATCCACCATCATGGGTTCAACCACTACCTGACCAATGACGACAGAGACCCAGAAACTTCTGGCAAAATTGCAACCACCGGTCAAAACTCCACAACAAAATTGTTTATCACTCTTCTTCACGTCACGACCTCAGATCACCGGCGGAATGAGTAAAATTTTGGTGAACGGCATCGGTGCTGGCTTAGCCACCAATCACCGTTCACCCAAAGCTGATCAAAAAACATTGACGGCTAAACCTAAAAATCACACTTTATTTCATTTCGAGGAGAGAGAAAAAACTGAGTTTTTCAATTATCATATCCATTATGCGGGTGCAAAAATAGTTATTTAATAAAAGAGAAAACATGAAAAGGTAAATAGTCTGGTTCGTAGCCCACCCATTATGAACCACCAACTAGTCAGTGAAGTTCATAAACTATTCCCTTTGCGTCTACTATAAAAATTATTACTAAAAAGTTTTATACTTATTTATTTACCATTTTTTTTGTTAACTTTACTCAAATAAAAACAAAATTACATTAGAACAAAACTCAAAAACAAAGATAAAACTTAAACGTGATTCCGGATAAAACTCCTGGCTGATCGTGCAAGGTTGTCTGTCTTGTGATTAAGTGCTCAAGGTATCTTGACAACAGAACATGAACGATACAAACTCCGAAGGCGAAAAAATCCTCCAGATATGGAGAAAAAGCTGGCCAAGCTGTTGGATCTTCTAGCATACTAATTAGTTCTGACCAATCCGCCAAGAACATGGCTTCATCAATCCGAAGAGAGTGGAGACAGAACATAGCCCAAAGAAGCCTCTCAAATTCTGCGTGCAGACCAGAAAGACTTCTCACAATATGCTGATCTCCCATTTGCATGCCTCCCAAATGGTCCTGAAAGCCGTACCACCCTATCCCGGAGAAAGGATCTGATTCCTTCCATGACACATCCACCATACATTTGTAGCCTGTAAACACCGGATTTTGTGCTAAAGGATGAGAAGTGATATCAGAAAGGGGAGTAATCATCACAGGGTAACATGTTTTAATTTCTACTATCCCCTTATGTGATTCTCTCCAGGAATGAACTTCACCATTTGCCATTTTGAGGATCTCCCAAGGGTCTCGATCAATATTAGAAAATATTTTATCATTTCTAGCATTCCATAATAACCATAGATCCATGGAAAGCTTTCATAGTCCTCTGTGTGCGGTAAGCGCCAAACAAGAAAATCAATGTTTGAAAAGATGCATTGTCTTGGGAAAGATTGACTTGCAGGTATATTCGAAAGGGCCCATGTTTGAACAGCTGGAAGGCATTCAAAGAGAATATGGTTGATTGTTTCAGGATCCATACCGCATCGGTCACAACGTTGATCGCAACTTATACCTCGTTTATCTAGATTCGATTTTTCCGCCAGATGTCCAGAAATGGACTACCACACAAAGTGCTTTAACTTCTGTGGAGCTTTTATATTCCATTATTGCGCTTGCAAGTCCTGTATATTTGGCCTTAAAATATAGTTTTGGTTTATAGATAAGGTTTTTTCTACCCAGTATCCGATTTTAACAGTATACATCCCAGATTTATTAAAGTACCACCCAAATTTATCTGGTTTTGCCTTTTGGAATGTGTATACTTATTTATTTACCATTATAAAAACTTAACAAATCAATTTGCCTTACCCTATTCAATGTTGGATAATTTAATTACTTTTAATTGGGTATTAGAAGATATGATTTAGAGAAAAATAATTTCGTACATAATTTATCAAAACATAGCTGATTCCTACTAAAGAGGATCCACATCTGTTAAGCTCAGCGAGAGTGATGAAGAACAACCAAAATTGACTTAATTTAAAGTTGTTCTGCAATTACTCAAAATGTTTTATAATTATTATGCAATATTAAACATCTATAATCTCTATCCAATGTATAATTCAGGGTCATTCGGAAAATCAAATTAACTCATAGTTTGTACACATTTTTAGTATACTATGGCATAAAAAAAGTCTTTGTCATCGTTGTTGTTGTAATGTATTACACCATAAGTATAACATTAACATGTACGGTTAAATATAGTTTATACGAGATGATGTTCCGTGCTATGTACGGGTTAGGTAATATTTGTTTGCTTTATTTATTTATTTATGGTTTGATTTATAAATATAAATTTATTAATTATTTAATTATATATATATTTATATTAAAAATAAATTTATAGTGATCACCGGTGTTTCTTGTACATGACATATATTTTTTATTTCTATTTACTTAAGTTTTGATATATTCCAATTTTACATATAAACTTTTTTGACTCGTGTAATTTACGTTTTGACTCATGTCCATTTATGTTTTACACTCGTTTATAACTTAATTTTTAGACCCGTATTTATTTAGGGTTTTGAACCCGTATTTATTTAGGTTTTAAGATCTATGTTTAATTTTGATGTGTTATACATTATNACAAAACTGATATTTAATATAACTAATATAATTTATAGTTTTTGAAAACTTGAAAGTTGATATCATTAGTTATTTAAATTTTATAAATGATCATAGCATTAGTTATTTCGTTTTGTTATCTTATAATTAAAA
>OVBA01004235.1:0-24280 GCA_900406435.1 Lepidium aucheri | reverse complement strand
TTTATGATTTAAAGCACGCAGGATCTTTCAATAATTCTAAATTAATTATAAACATAATTATAATTAAAATCATTAACGCCAACTCGGTGAATTGGATGCGTTACCTGATGCATTCTAATTAATTTTTTAATTATGTATTGAGAACTATGTCTTGGTTTGATCTCTTTGGGGTACGTAGATAGCCTTCTGGCCCAACTTGAACTATATAAAATTTTTATTCAGCCTCTAGTTGGCTAAAAAAAAAAGTTGGGTTACACCCTAAACTCCTTAAAGTTTTGAGAAGGGATAAATTCTCAGAAAATAAAACGCAAGTTATTTTCAAACGAGCCTTAAAATCTCGCAGAGCTAAGTCTCAAATCTTCACTGAGTCTAATCTCGAAGTAATGCTTGTAAGGGCCTAATCCCTATCTTTCAGCCAAGTCTTAAAAACTTGTCGAGTACAACCTCGAAAACATGAACAAGATTCTAATTTTTACTCCTAAATAAAATCCTAAAGCAGTTTTTAGCTGTTACGAGACCAGGTTATTGTAACAATTACAAAATTAATTCTCATCAAAAGACAAAACATAGCTTTGTATAGAGTTGTTGTGATTTAATTCTCAAAATCGACAAAACATAGTTTCGAGATGTGGCAAATTGGGATACGAGAAGCAAGATTATACAGTTTTTTAAAGATCATCTTACGGAAGAAATGATTGGTGAAAACTTGGTAGCTATGGTGACTGAAGCTAATACAGCCACATACTTGATCGAATGGATTATTGATTCAAGGTCTACACACCACATTTGTAATCAGAAAACTGTGTCAAAGAACCTAGATAAATCAGCAAACCACATCGTCTTTCTTGGTGATTTAAGTGCTGTCAAAGTTTCAGGAATTGAGGAAGTCAACCTAAAGCTTTCATTAGGAAGAATTCTAACTCTCAATAAAACTTTCTTTGTGCCTAATATGAGAAGAAATCTGATTTCTAGTGGTCTGTTTATGTCTAGTGGTATAAAGCAAGTTATAGATGCTGATAGGATGATACTCACTAAGAATAGCGTGTACGTTGGTAAAGAATTCTATAAGAATAATCTGTTTGTACTCAAGACCTTGAATGGAAATGAAAGTGAATCTTTTGGTTATTTGACTTGTGATTTCAATACTCGGCATGGTAGATTAGGACACTTAAATAGCAATCTAATTGAAACAAGTTGACCTGATCTCTGATTTATTGAGTTCTGAACTGTCAAAATGTTAAGTGTGTGTTGAGGCTAAAAGTAGCTGTAAACCTTTCTCTTGTTCTTTATCTAGATCATCAGAATTACTTGAGCTAATTCACACAGATCTTGCAGATTTTTACGAACTTGGCGAGCAGGGGAGGTAAGAGTACATTACTTTTGTAGCTGATTGCTCCCGGTAAACTCTAAAGATGAAGCCTTTGATGTTTTAAACATCTATAAAGCTGAGGTAGAAAATCAGCTGAATAGAATAATAAAAAGACTTAGGTTGGATAGAGGGGGTGAATACATTAATGAATCCATGAGGTCTTTCTGTAAAAGTGAGGAGATAATACATGAAAAGACTGTACCATACTGTCCTCAGTAGAATGGCATAGCTGAAAAAAATAGAACCATTAAAACCATGATGAATGCTATGTTAATAAGTTCGAGTTTACCGAATTNGCTGTATTGTCTGCTTGCTATGTCTTGAATAACGTACTTCACAAAGGAGTAGAAGTGAATCCATATGAAATATGGAAGAGACACAGACCTAACCTGTCATTTATGAGAGTCTAGGGATGTCTGGTTAAGTTGGGTTTGCACAGTTTTAAGAGAAGTAGCAGAGGACCAAAAATAGTAGATGCAATCTTTATTAGTTATGCATCTGAGAGTACAACCTATAGATGTATCACCTTTGATTCATCTTCAAGAAGTATTAGGAATGTAATAGAATCATGGGAAGTTGATATTTTTGAAAACACTTTCCCTTTCAAGAATAGCTCTGTTTGTCCTGTTATTCTGCATGATACTAATAAATGAGTGATATACCTCATTTTATCGGTTTCTACCTCACTAATTTGCATCTTTTCAGATTCATTGTCTGTGTTTTAGAGTCTTTTCAGGTAGATAACAGGTTTATTCTAGATTATACACGTAGAGCATAACTTAGGATGAATCTGAGCAGTATATGGAGTTTTCAGGAAAGATTGGAGATCAATCGATCAACCCCTTGATCAATCTATCACTACCCCATTGAAAGCTTCGTTCGACCCATTGATCGACCTACATCACAAGGATTGATCGATCATTATCCCATAGAAAGCATCACTCGACCTAGTGATCGACCTACACATCATGGATTGATTGATCGGCTTTACGTTGAAGGAATCACTCGACTCATTGATCGAGCAAGACTTTGAGAGATCAAGCAATCAAATCAGATCGATCGATCAACCCCTTGTTCGATCGATCCTCAGGCTTGCAAGTTTAAAACCTAATTTAATATATTGCACCAACGTTTTTAAGATCATATAAATAGTTGTTTGATTTTTTAAGAAAGAGGGAGGAACATAATTTCGACTCTGAGAGTACTTTGTATGCAGGGAGAAGAATTCCATCATACTTTTCAGAAGATTTTTGAACTCTTTTTATTCATTATAATCGATTTTCATGTTCTTCATTATCATGCCTTCTATTATTTGTTTAATTATGTCTGAGTAGTTACCTAATCAAGTTTAGGGTTTCTAGGGATTTAGGAATCAGTGATCAAGGATTGAATAGGATTTGATCTATAGAAATCTCCGTCTATGCTTGTGTGTAATGCTTAGATTAGCTTGATCACCTAATCTATGATCGTAAGTTGTTTTACATTCCGAAAAATTGTAGAATTCCTGAACTAGCACAGATAAGCAACTGAATCTAACCTTCGATATCTGATTGTTAGGATAAATTATGGATAATTGAACCTGCTTGTTAAAACCTATCTACAATCTGGAACCAATGATAGTTAGGATCTCTAGGTAATTTGATAAAGTGATAAATACCATGATAGTGGATTTGTCCTTTATGTTCAAGTCGAGAATGGTGCATATTTGTTCCTGAATATTTTCCCTGATTGATTCTTATTTCTTGATGAATATTTGATGCCTGATGCTTTTTAGTATATTGCAAACTGTTTAAGGTGTTAGTTTACATTCGATTATTCTATTAGTGTAGCTTGAATTTTGGATTGAGTGATTGAAAGTGCAAGCTTGTTTCTTCGTGGATTTGATCCCTAAGTACTACTACTACATTGTTGTGCACTTGCAGCAGTATTCATAAGGTTAAAACTTTGTGAACACCAAGTTTTTGCGCCGTTGCCGTGGAACCAATTGGTTGCCTTTTAATTGATATTTGAGTTTTAGTCTATACGCTTTTACTTATGTTTTGTTTTTGTTTTGTTTCATGTTTATGAACAGTAGAAGGCAAGGTTCAGATAATCTACTTGGTTTTGACAATCAAGAACTTGCTAGAGTTGAAATAGAAAATCATAGAGCAAAAACAATGAATCAGGAAAACCTACAGATTCCTTAGGGTCAAGAGACTCAGCCCGCTGTTCAGAGAAACCAGGATGTTCAGCAAATATTTGAGCAGTAGCAGAGAGATCTAGCTATGCTTAGGAAGTAGCAGGAACAGCCTCAAAACCGAGCTATAGGTGACATGGATACACCTCACACTTACTATCATAATAGGTCTTCTATTCGACCTCGACCTATCCAGAGGCAAGACTATGAGATCAAGCATTAACTGATTGGATTAGTAAAGCAATATGTCCTCAATGGTCTCCCGAGAGAGAATGCGATGGATCATATTGAGAACTTTGTAGATATCTGCAGTACCACGAGTTCGAATGGAGTCCCTACGGGCTATCTACACTGTAAGTTGTTTTACCAATTGCTTTATGACAAAGCTTCTAGATGGTTGCGATCTTTGCCTCAACGTCAAAATTGTTAGACTATAGAAGGAAACCAAGAAAATGAATATTGAAATCCAAGATTCCAATAATGAATATTAAATTTTTAGATTATAGATGTTGGAAACATTGAGTTTGTCAATGTTAATGGAAAGGAAACCAAGAAAATGAATATTGAAACCCAAGATTCCAAGTAAGTCATTTCATTTTTTATTATTATTTCTATTATTGACTTTTTATTTATACATATCAATTTTATAACTATTTTGTGTAACACCCCGGTTTCAGGAAATATGATATGTGGTGGTGCATGCGAAGAGGTTTAAAAGAATTGATTTGGCCACCTATGTCACCAAAGTGCACTTATCTTTTCGGTCACTTGTCCAGAGAAAACTCCAGAGTTAAGCGTGCTTGAGCTGGAGTAGTCAAAGGATGAGTGACCTTCCGGGAAGTGATTTTCAGAATTGTGTGAGTGAGGACAAAATACAGGGAAAGATCATGTGGTGATTTGTAGGGTCGGTAAACAAGTCTTTAAAGCCTCCCGGACATAGCAAACCAACTTGTCGACTTGTAAGGTGGGCCTACAGGCTCAAAGAGGACGTGGGGCCCATTAAAGTGACGGTCGGGGGGTTATAAGTGGCATCAGAGCCAGGTTCAGACGTATGTAGAGACACAAGGGCTTACACCATCAAGGGGGTAATGATCCTGCTACGCAACGGGGACGTTGCGGTCAATTCCGATCTCTTCTCACATGGCTAAGCTTAATGCTGATCTCTCTCTGATCAAGAGAGATCTGATTTGGGCCGTGACCTAAGGCCAGCGCTGATGGAATCGGAGACCAAGTGCCATGTGACTGATGGTTTGTTCCACCTAGGAGAGATCTAGCATGTGGGTCGTCTGTTAGACGAGTTGGGCTAAGTTTAATGCTTCGAGATAGGTGTGATCGCAGCTAGCACTGTAATAGATAATCCGATCCGGTTAGGGGTCTTCACCATGAGAACGGGTTGATCTAGCCTTGTCCCGGTCTAGGGATCACTCAATAGAGTGCGGCGAGTTGGGATCAGCGAGTTTACCGCCAATCAAACCCTCCCTATCCTTTAGATCTATGCTTTTAACCTTATTTCTATTACATTGCAATTGTATGCTCTGTTTTTAGGTCATTTGTCTGATTTGAATTTTCTAAATTCTGTTCTTATTTTGTCTTTTATCTTATTTTGTCCTATTGTTTAGTCTGAGAGCTTGCTTGATACCATAGCCTATCTTTGTGACAGATTGATAGGTTGGCTGAACTAGGATTAGGTATTAGATATGTTGCTTGCAAACAACCCTGAGTATTGGTTCGACAATTCCTGTCTACTTACCCACTATGCTCAATTGATTTGATCTTAGGACTGAAAAATCCTTTTATCAAATTGGCGCCGTTGCCAAATCAGATTTGTTTGTTCCAATCTATAGTTTACTTGTCTTAGGATCAGGTTTAGTGTTATTGCTATTATAACTTGTCTGTGCTTCATTCAGCTTGGATCTATAAGGACCAAGCTTCCATTTTATTGACAAATCGTTGTTTCTGTCCTTGTAGGCCTCATAGGTAACCCTCGCCATCAGGCATCAAGGAAAGACACAGAATCAGTACCCTCACGTTAACTCCTGCGAGTTAAGCGAGTAATCAGTGTGAGTTAGTTGGTTGATGCACACACGGTCGAAAGGTTCTCACCACCTTCCACCTCCCATAGACGATATCAACCAGCTCACTCATGAGATCAGACGAGGGCATAACATAATGCAGCAACAACAGCCCAATCTGGATAACACCATGCTGGGAACGACGATGGATGGAACTCCTACGTTGGTTAATGAGGCTGCCCACCAGGTGCGAGCACAAAACCCAGCTTGTCGCCCTCGCTATATTGGTGCGAGCGATGCCCTGAGTACACACACAATACGGAACGGGATCCAACTATCGGCGATCCAAAACAATAACTTTGAGATTAAGAGTGGACTGATCTTATGATCCTGAACAACAAATTCCATGGCCTACCCTCGGAGGACCCCCTCAACCATCTTGATGAGTTTGAGAGATTATGCTCGCTCACTTGCATCAATGGAGTGAGTGAAGATGCGCTGAAGCTTAGGCTCTTTTGCTTCTCTCTTGGGGATAGAGCTCATCAGTGGGAGAACACCGTCCCACAGGATCCATCACCACTTGGCCGGAGTGCAAGCGCATGTTCATCACCAAATTTTTCTCCAACTCACGGATGGCAAAGCTTCGGAACAACATATCCAACTTTGTCCAGCATAGCAGCGACTCATTGGCCGAGGCATGTGACAGATACAACACCTATCAAGTTCAGTGTCCCTCATCATGGTTTTAAGAAGGATACAATTCTCAGCAACTTCTACCGAGGAGTTCACCCAAGGATATGTATGTTTTTGGACAACGCAAGTCACAGGAGCTTTCTACAGCAGGAAATCAACGAGGGAAGAGCATTACTAGAAAACCTCGCCCTAGCAGAGGGACAGTATGGCGTGGAGCATGACCGAGCTGTCAGGGGAGCCTCTGATCAAGACACTTCCGCACGAAAGGAGCTTAAGCAACTCCATGAGAAGCTGGATAAATTGCTCATGGTGCACACCAAACAAGTCAACCTTGTGGAAGAGGAAATGGCACAAGAAGGCGAAGAAGAGCAATTGGAGGAAATTTGTTTTGTTCAAAATCAAAGTGGATTTAAGCCATGGATCAACTACAAAAAAAACCCAAACTTGAGCTACCGAAGCACGAATTTAGCTAACAAGCAAGATCAAGTGTATCCATTGAAACAACGAGCTTGGATACCCAAGGAACAATGGCAGTAGAGCCTTAAGCCGAAACCAAATCCAACTCAACCTCCGACAACAAAAGAGGAACAGCCAGATGTGATGAATATGCTCCAACAAATATTGCAAAGCCAAACTGGCCACCATGCTGAGATGACCACTAAGTTTGGCGAGGTACACAGTCGAATAGATGCAAGCTATAGTGACATCAACTACAAGTTTGAAACCCTCAACGCACGGCTGAAGTATGTGGAAAGCAACCAAGCATCATCATCTACTAAGGCCATCGGTCAGCTACCCAGAAAGGCCGTTCAAAACCCAAAGGAATACACGGCTTAGTCAATCACTCTCAGAACCGGAAAGGTGCTCCCATTAGTTGTTGGACCAAAGGAAAACACTGAGGACAGCGCTATTCAAGCTGGAGGGCAGAACAAGCCATGAATAATGCTGGTTGTGTATAACTCGGGGACACACCTTGGAGGCCTGAGTAAAAGGAGAGGGTGATGATGATCTGACTACTTGGAAAACTGCACCACTCAAGGAGAGCCCTCGCTTGCCTGTGCAGCGAGGAGAAGAACCAGACATGCCCAACCTAAATTTGACAGAAGAGTTGCACCAGTGGTTGCAACAAAAGCCAAAGCACCTTTCCCTTCACGTTTAAAGAAGAATCAAGCGGAGAAACAGAAGGTACTTTTTGATAAGCAAATGAGCAGTATAGAGCTAAGTATTCTATCTTAGATGCTTTTGCTTTAATCCCGCAATGCAAGAAATTTTTGAAGGACTCACTTAAGGAATGAGAGGAGGAATGTATGGCTGTTGGGATCCGATCATCTGGATCGGTATTGGTACTAGTTCTTCCACATCAAAGGAATTCATCATAGAAAAATTGGGTGATCCAGGACGCTTCACACTTCCTTGTGTAGTAGGGCACCTTACATTCATCAACTGCTTGTGTGATCGTGGAGCATCCATCAGCTTGATCCCATTAATCACTGCATAAAAGCTGGGGTACTCAAATTTCAAGGATTGCAAAAACACATTGATCCTCGCAGATAGAACAACAAGGAAGCCGAGGGGATTGCTCGAGGATGTACCAATAAGTGTTGGCAGTGTGTTGGTTCCTACTGATTTTGTGGTATTAGAGATGGATGAAGATCCTACTGATCCACTACTGCTGGGTAGACCTTTCTTGGCATCAGTAGGAGCTTTGATTGATGTGTGGGACATGACCATTGAACTAAATGTTGGAGAAGGAGTTGGTATGATGTTCGACTTAAAGGAAGGAAGTAAGAAGCCTACGATCGATGGGCAATGCTTTGAGATTGAAGAAACAATTGGGGGGATGGATGAGGATGCAAATGAGGAGCTCTCGTTCCCTTCGCAAACCCATACTAAGAAGCGTATGAAGAGTCGAGCTCGTGACTCTAAACAAGCCAACTTGGGAGGGAATCCCATGTCTATCCTTTACTTTTGAAAAATCTTTTTAATTTCGCTTAAAGTTAATCTAGCTTTGTTTAAATTTTAAGAAATAACCTTTGCTTGTTTATTGTTGTTATTATTAGGTGTTTGGAATCTTAATCTCAAGTCCAAGGAAACTTGGCTACACTCTTGGCAAAATTTGAGGAAGTAATGCCCTCATTAAGCCAAGAGAGAGTAGGCCTCGCACCTAACCCTCGGAGGCAATAGAAGTAGGGATGAGAAAATTTAACAAAAAATCTGAATCCCTCATGACAGGAGTCGAGGAGAGTGTGCGAGTAGTGTTCACATTGCCTTGAATACCACGTATCGAACTTCTTGCACACATCAATATCCTTTTATATAGAAAGTTCTAGTCAAATACATCTCAATATGGTTGATATGAACTTAGTATTCAGAGAAAATCTTGAACATGGAGCTTAATGGTGTAAATGCTTTATACCGAGTCTATTTTGGTATTGTGGCTAACTATTCATGGTTTTAGATATTACCACAAACAAGGAGCTAGCCAGGACTCAAAATAGTCAGAGGAAAAGCAACAAGAGCAGTTCATGCTCTGGTTTCTCTGAATAGGTAGTCAGGCCTTGGTGTATGCAACGAAGGTAGCGAGTGAGTAGGTTGGCTGAGAAGCACTTGAGGACAAAAATTTGAATTGGTTCCAGCTCACCAAGTCGGATCCACGAACCAATAGCTTTAGCTAAAATCTAGGGATGGTCAAAGTTGGACCAATCCAACGGCTGAGATCGGTCAAGGGTTCAAAATTTGAAATGGACGGTCCGGATCATGCCAATCTCAAGGGCAAATGGCGAGTAATTCGGGAGCCGAGATTGTCTCCCTTATCAACCCGAGAATGTCTCCTTCACTATCCCGAGATTGTCTCCCTCTCACCCGCAACACTCGCCTATAAAAGAACCTCTCCCTCGTCGGCTTCACCATTTGTTTCCAAACCCTCAAGCAATTAAACTCTCTCTCTCTAACCACCATTGAGTTACTCTCTCTCTCCCTCAAGTTTGAGTTTTTTTCGACCAATCTTTGTCAAGCATGTCTTCCGGTGACGAAAGAAAGATGAAGGAATTCAGGAGCAAGTTCATGAACGATTCACAAAAAGATGGAAGAAGAGATGGCGGCAGGGCTTGAAGACTCACTGCTGGTCCACCTTGAAAACAGGCCTTGCCGATTCATCGTCCAATTGGATGATGAGGAGCCAGAGGTACAGACAAGAATTGAAATTCTGATAAGGGAATCGGCGAGAAGATTGGCGATTAAGCCGATGGACTGGAAGTGTTCAGGGAGAAGGAAGCTCAGCTCAGGAGAAGAGGAAAGGGAAACAGATAGCCTCGCCCTCAAACAGCAAGGACAGTGACAAGGACAGTGCATATTCTCAGTCCTCGCCGATGGAGGTCAGTACAAGAGCAAGGAGAAGATAGTGAATAGGACTGAAAAGAAGGGAAAGAACACGAGGTACCGCCAAGTCATCGAGGACCTAAAGAGTAGTGGTTACTCAAAGAAAGAGGCGAGGAAAGCCTACGAGGAGCACGAGGCTGAAAAGAAAAAGAAGACTACAAAGGAGGATGATAAATCCGATAAGGCGTAAGAGGCTTTGAAGGCAATGGGGATTAAAGGTACATACTTCCCACATTCTGGAACAATGAGGAAATTGGAATCACTGAGGATGTGGACAAGGTGTTTAATGCACTCGGAATTAAGGTGTGTATGTACAATGTGGCGAGTTCTTATGTCAAGGAGACATTACATTTCCTCGCCATCGTTGATCTTCTAATCTACACTAAGTTGGAGAAGGACAAGATCAAGAAAAATGGTCCTGGTTACATAACATTCACCGTGTACGACAAACTATATGTGGTGATGTTGAGGGAGTTGGAAACGATTTTTGCTTTTCAAGCCAGAGGAGCGGCATATCCGGATATCAACGAGAATGATACCGACGAGGTATGGAAAATGATGTCGTGTGCTGGTGAGTATGATTTGTCTTCAAGCAAAAGAAGTTGGATCCGTAACCCAGCCGTCAATTACGCGAGGAGAGCCATAGCCAACGTGATTTTTGCTAGACCCTCCACCTCGCCAATCAACCTTGGGGAAATGCAGATAATGGTTATGGTGATGAAGGAGATTGTTGGCACTACTCCAAGCAGGCGGCATATTGATGGAGATGAAGGGAACTCTGAGATGTCGTTCGTATTGGCAAAATACCTCACCACATACCGTGCACGAGCCTTGACATAAACAGGGAGAAAATTAGGGAAGCCGAAGCACATTTATATTGGTGGAGTGGTTGCTCGGATACTAGAAGCAAAGGGAGTGTCGTTGAACAATGAAAACGACAATTGGGCTCCACCCCAATTTATGGACATGCGGTATCTCCAAGGAGCAGGCCTCATCGCTAAAGGCGAGGTTGACAGGCGAACTATGTACAAGTTCGATCACCCAGCAAAGAAGGACGCCAAAATACTTCTCCCTTGCCCAGCGTACACCATACTGAACACTACGAAGAATGTGACTTTCGCCCCACCCCTCAAGGCTCTATTCGGCGAACACCAGCGAAGACAACAAGCCCAGCAGGTTGAGGAAAAGGTAGACGAGGAAGAAGTTGATCTTGAATCCTACTTTTTCGAAGAGTTCACTGAGAAGAACCAAGGGACAGCTAGCAAGGAAGCCCACAAGCGGATTGGAAAGCTCTAAAAGTTGGGGAACTGGCTGCTCAAGAAGGTGAAGGGCCTGATAAAAGAAAAGGAGGAATGGGAGACCGAGTGCATGAGGATGTGGAAAGCAATTGATGGATTTGAGTCATCACTCAGAAGAACAGAACCACAGCCTTAGGCACATGACTCGCCACCACCAGCGAGGAGGCACTCAATTTCAGCAGGTCCTAGTTCACACAGAGCGCAAGAAGAGCAACTACGACACCAATTTATGGACATTATGCGGGTTTACAAGAGGACTAGAAAAAGGCTAGAAACACCAAGAACAAACGCCTCAGGAGGGTCCCTCGCATGCATCCCTCGCCGACCATGACCGCAAGAGTACTCGGACTGGCAGCAACATGTCGCACCGTGCGAAGAAATAGCTCCAATAGGGTACCCAAACCCTCACAGCTACACTCTTGAGGATATGAACGCCTCAACTGCTCACTTGTTCGACTTTTAGGTATCAAACTCCAACCCTTTGTACATACATTTTTACTTTTAGTTGTTTTTAGTTTTGTTTGTCTAGACATCTTTCTTCGACTTCTATACACACAAGGGACTATGTGATTTAAGTTTGGGGGAGGGGTCTAGAGTGCTCTCACAATGTTTCTTGTGATCTTATTTTCTAATTTGCATGCATTTGTTTAGGTTGTAAAAATCCGGTTAGATTTTTCTTTGTGCATTTGATTGTTGCATTTCATGGTACTTAAGGCACAGAAAAAACCTAAAAATTTGAAATTTTTTGAAAATGAAACCTAAAAAATAGACTGATCATGTAGTTGCATCCATTTAGATTTGTCTTTAGGTTGCATTCACTTAGGACTCATGCATCCAAATTTGTTTAGTGGGAATAATCTTGATGATGGACAAATCTTGATAAGTTAAGCTAAGTAACCATTTTGAATGCTCTTGATTAGCAGATAGTCGTTTTGGAAAGTTTTTGGGCGGATCATCGCCTTGGTGAACTTTGCTTGGGTTGTGTTTTGAATAGGTCTAGTTTGATTCCTTCTAAAAATGATTTAAACTTGCAATTTAGAGCATAGAGATGCATCAATACCTTCATTCTTTATGTTTAGCATGATCCAAAAGTGTGTGCTTGTTTAGCCCGCAAAGAATTTAAATCGAGTAAGTGGTAAAGGTGAAGCAGCTGGAAGGATGCGTAAACCCTTAGCCTTTCACGTCCATGTATATCCGCTACTAACTTACTCCATATGTGTTTTGGTGGAGCAACTTGGAAAGGAGCGTAAGCCCGTAATCTTTCATGTTAGTGTAAGCCAACTTTGGAAAAGCTAAAAGGGCACAATAAAAAAGAAGAAAAAGAAAAAAAAATGATAATAATAATCGGGCAGCAAAATTTTAAGTAAGAAGAAACCATTCAAGTTGAAAAATGATAATGCTAAGCTTAGGGAAGTTCAACTATGTACTTCTTGATCTCTAGTCTCTTTTGAGGACCGCACCAAAAAGAAATAAGAAATTAGACTTGTACCTTTAGAAACCAGCTTAGGTAATAGGAATCCATAGGTTGAATGCTATATTTAAAGATGATTACATTGCAGTTTCTAAAATAATAGAGCCCACATGTGGATTACGGTTTGGCTTAAGCAAGTTGTTCGTTAGATAAGATGTTCCCATTTTTGTGTGCAGCTTTTTCACCTTAGGTCATTGCACTTGCTTGAGGCCAAGCAAGATCTAAGTTTGGGGAAGCTGATGTGTGTGATTTTTGATAGTTTTAGAGTCTTGTTTTAGGTAGTTTTGCATCCGTCTAGGTAGATTTTCCGTTTTCTTAGGTCTTTTTAGGTTTGTTTTGCTTTCTTTGTATTTGCATTTGGAGTTTGGAGTTTATTCTAGGAAAAGGAGCAAAAAGGAGCTAAAAATTGAGCTAAGGACAATTGGATCAGCTGCTAGGCAAAAAAGATCATGCAAACTCGGATCGCTACATCATGGATCGCAAGGCGAGGACTACTCGGAACGCTCAGGAAAAGATGCCTCAATCCCAAGCCTTAACTTATCTGGCGCGAGGGAAGATAAATCTATTACACTCGGACCAACCACTCAGTCTCAACCTCCAAGGACAAAGACAAGAACCACTCCTCGGTGCCCAAGCTCGCGCAAGGACACCGAGGGCAAGATTCTTGGTTGACCGAGTTAGGTCGGTTTGACTATTAGGGTTATGCAAATGACCCTATAAATACCCTCTAATCACTCTCTTATGATTTTTATCTGATGTTTAGCCAAAAACCTCTCTCTATATTCATTGTTGCTTTCATTTATGCCGGTTTTAGGTACTCTTTTATGTTTATGAAATTAAGTTAATGATTTCAGTTGATCTTCATCTTTACTTTCTGCATTTTCAATTAATTTATTTATGTTTATGCAAGTTAGATCTACCCTACTCCTCCGCATTCAATCCATGAGGCGCGAGTAGATCTGTGTGGATCTCGAGGATAGGGTGATCGGAGGTAGATCCGTTGATCCCCTTGCTGTCCTAGGCATGATCTGCATTCCGATCTCTTCTCATATGGCTAAGCTTAATACTGATCTCTCCCTGATCAAAAGAGATCTGATTTGGGCCGTGACCTAAGGCTAGCGCCGGCAGAATCAGAGACCAAGTGCCATGTGAGTGATGGTTTGATCCAACGAGGAGAGATCTAGCATGTGGGTCGGCTGTTGGATGAGTTGGGCTAAGTTTAATGCTTCCGGATAGGTGTGATCGTGGCTAGAGCCGTAATGGATCATCCGATCCGGTTAGGGGTCTTCACCGTGAGAACGGGTTGATCTAGCCTTGTCCCGGTCTAGGGATCGCTCAATAGAGTATAGCGAGTTGGGATCGGCAAGTTTACCGCTGTTTAAACCCTCTCTATCCTTTAGATGTATACTTTTAACCTTATTTTTATTCCATTGCAATTGTATGCTCTATTTTAGGTTCTCTGTTTTGAATTTTCAAATTCTTTTCTTATTTTGTCTTTTAGCTTATTTTGTCCTATTGTTTAGTTTGAGAGCTTACTTGATACCATAGCCTATTTTTGTGACAGATTGATAGGTTGCTTGAACTAGGTTTAGATATTAGATATGTTGCTTGCAAACATCCCTGAGTATTGGTTCGACAATTCCCATATACGTACCCACTATGCTCAATTGATTTGATCTTACGACTGAAAAATCCTTTTATCAGTAGTGTACAACACTTTTTCTAAAGAGACATGTGTTGCTAGGGGATTATTAGATGATGACTTAGAGTATATTGAAGCAATTCAAAGTGCAAGTCAATGGGCAACATCATCTTTTCTCTGTGAGACTTTTGTGCATATGCTTTTATTTTATAGCATAACCTCTCCAGAAATTGTTTGGAAAACTACTTGGAGATTGTTATGAGAGGATATTCTTATCAAAAGACGGAACTTACTCAATAGCAAAGGTGGAAATTTACTTTATATTATAAAACTGATTGGATATTTTATTACTAACTTTATATTTTGAAAAATACAATATTACATAACTTTTAAAGTTTTTGTATGTAGACCTTACGTTAACTAAAGATCAAATTCAGAATTTCACTTTGGCCGAGTTGGATTCTGTTTTGAAGTCTAATGGTGGTTCATTGTCAAGGTATATGTTGTTGCCACAGTGAGATGCTTCTTATACTCAGGCTCAAGTAAATCATTTTTTGTTTGAGTAGCTCAGTTATAATTGTGCTCAGCTCAAAGAAGACCACAATATAGAGGTTCAACAATTGACCCACAACCTGAAGATTATTTATGATAATGTTGTACATTTTGTACTTAACCATAAAGGAGACGTTTATTTTGTTTATGGTTTTGGAGGTACCGGCAAAAACATTCCTCTAGAAAGTTTTATCTTCAGCTATACGGTGTAGAGAAAAAGTGTTATCAATGTTGCTTCTAGCAGAATTGCTTCTTTACTGTTAGTTGGTGGGAGGATTGCACATTCGAGATTTGGTATTCCTATAAACCCTGATGAGTTTACAACTTGCTCTATGAGGAAAGGGTCTGATTAAGCTAATTTGATTAAAGATGCATCTCTTATTATATGGGATGAAGCTCCCATGATGTATAAGAATTGCTTTGAGTCTTTAGATAGAAGCTTGCATGATATAATTGGAACAGAAGACAAACCATTTGCCGGAAAAGTTGTTGTATTTGATGGTGATTTTAGACAAGTTTTACCTGTCATTGTTGGTGGTGGTAAATCTGACACTGTAATGGCAGCATTGAACGCATCTTATCTCTGGAACAATTGTAAAGTTCTCATGTTGACAACGAATATAAGACTATCATTTTCTTGTAATATAAGCATTGACGAGTTGGAAGAAATTCAACGTTTTTTTGATTGAATTCTTGCTGTTGGTGATGGCAGAATTAATGAACCTAATTCAAGTGAAATTATGATTGATATTCCAGAAGAATTACTTATTACAAGAACATCTGATCTAGTCATCTCTTTTTGTTTCGAAGTATATGGTAATTTTTTGGATCATCTCTATGATCCCATATTCTTTTAAGATATGGCTATATTATGTCCCACGAACATGGATGTTGATCTATTGATTTACATCGGGAGAATCATACGGTTTTATGTGGTACCGGCATGCAAAGGTTCGAATCGTCCTCGGACTTCCACGCGATTTTGATTTTGGGCAGCTGTTCACCGTTGGATCTCGCCAAATGGTCATAATGCTTTCACTTCTAGCAGGTAATTTCTAACCGTAAACTTTGATTTTTTATTATTCATTTTTGCTATATAAACATGGTTATAATTTTATAACATATATAATGATAATAATTTAACTATCACGAAAGGATTTATAGATAATTTTACTCTTTTTTCGTGCAGGCAATGAGATGACTTATATGAGTGGAGATAGCCTATGTCCAACTGCCTCTTATTCTATTGATACAATAATATTTACACCAGATTTTCTTAATACTATTAAGATGTCTTGTTTGCCTAATCATTCTATCAAATTGAAAGTAGGAGCTCCTATTATGCTAATGAGGAATATCGATGCTAAATCTGGACTATGTAATGGTACAAGGCTGCAAGTTACTCAAATGGCTAAACAAGTCACTGAAACCCGTATAATTACTGGAGAAAAAGTTGGTGTTAAGATACTAATCACTAGAATGGTCATCTGTCCTTCAGATACAAAGTTGCCATTAAAAATGCGTCGCAAACAATTTCTATATTTGTTGCTTTTGCTATGACAATCAACAAAAGTCAAAGGCAGACACTTAACAAGGTTGGTTTATTTCTTCTAAAACCAGTTTTCTCTTATGGAAAACTATGTACCTGTTTCTAGAGTGAGATCTAAAAATGGATTGAAGGTTTTAATACGGGATAAGGATGGAAATGCTCAAAGGAAGATAATGAATGTTGTTTACTAAGAAGTTTTCCAGAATTTATAGAATGTAAATATTTCTATTGCTTTATGTTCTTGATTGTTTTTTCCTTCATTGTATTGTGAATTCTGAATAATTTAATATCTATATGAAACCACTATAATATTTCCTAAATAACAAATCAATTTTGGTAACAACATAATACTCCATTTTCACAAAAAATTGATCTATAATAATAACAAATTTTTTTATTACTATTATCAATATTAATAATATTTCTAACAATTCAAAACGAAACAAACATTTTCTGTGACGAAAAATAGTATTTATACAAAACCAATCATTTATATAAATGTTACTTTGATATAATTAACTTATTATTAATCAATTTAACTTATCTTAATTTTTATACTATTTCTTTTAATTTAATTTCTAACTTATTTATTATGAAAAAATGATACTTATACAAACCAATCATTTATATAATTGTTGTTTTTATCGTTATACATATTTGATATAATTCTATTATATAAAAATTATAAAAATAAATTTTTTCTATCTGAATATATTTCTAATCTTTCTTAATCTAAGATTTTTGATTTAGTTAACGATTTCTAGAATGAAATATAATATAACATCAAAAAATTTCGTTATATAGAAGACTGCTATTAATTTTAAATAAGTAATAATAATCATAAAACTAACTATCTTGTCTACTTATTTAGTTAAATTTGTGATCCAAAATCGATGAACAAACTCAATGTTTTCTTAAAAAGTTATCTTTATTAGTTGGTATTCCGATTAACAAACATGTTTTAACAATCCAATTCATAAATCAAGATTATATTGGCTGTTTTTAATTTTTAATAGAAGTTTCTCACATTTTCAGCTTCCTAATAATTAGTTATAATCATTTATATATATTAAGCAATACTATATTTATAAGTACATAAATAATTATAATAATACTTGATTTCTCAACATAGTAGATAAGGATTGTCTAAAAAACCAAATACATAAATAAGTATCATAATTCTTAACCACAAAATACACAAATAATTAAGTCTTGTAATTCTTAATAAGTTTAATATTGCATCGGTAAATTGCTTCAACATTACTGGAATCACATAACATCCTATGGAAGTTATTAAATATGTATCATCTGTTTGGGAGCGGATAAAAAGAAACATTACTGATAGAGATGTTGCGGAGAACTTCATCTTTGTTACATAAATCCTTAAATTTTGGACAAACAACTCTCACATTCTGAACTTCTTCAATCCCTTCAAGTCCATATTTAGAAATGATTTTCATCAAAAGTCCAACGAATATATCCATGATATTTGTAATTTGGACATCTTTTTGTGCAAACAAAAACAAAATTAGACTTATTTAAGTATATAATGATAAATTAATTCTGTTTAAATAAAAACATATCCATTGATGTAATTCTCTTTAAATATTATTTTTATATAAACCCTTAAAAAGAAATATATTTTAAAATTAATATAAAGGAAATGATACTATAAAACAATATATAAATTTCAAAAACTCTATACTTTTTTCCGCTAATAATTATTTACAAAAGAGTAAACTTTGCATCAAGTTTTACCAAATTTCTTTGTCTCAAGTTGTTAATACTAATTTGATTACTTATTTTTCTAAACAGAAGTGAGTATAGCATAACTTACCTGATTTTCTTTCGGATTTGAATCTTGATCTCTTTTCATCTATCAAATCAATATAGCCTCAATAAGAAATTATAACAAAATCTCTACGTAAATAAACAAATATCCATTCTACATGTATAAATTAAAGTGATACATTTGTAATTAGTTGATTCTTAACGACAATTTCAAAACAATACTGGGATTTGTAGCAGGGAATACGAGAGAAGGAGTTTGTGTTGTGCTTTGTTTTTTCTTATTGAGATTGTCGATTAAGGAAGAAGAAGTTATAAAAATCTTTTTGACAGTTTGTTTTCTCAAACTAAAAGATTTTTTGCATGTAATTATTAGAACGATTACCAATAAAATAGTGTATATTTCCTCAATTTTTTAAATTTTTATATAAAAACAACTTTTTGTAAGAAAACCTATTAAAATGATATCTACATGATATTAATAATTATTCGGTAGTAAGGTATATTTAAATTAATTTTTCTATTACAACTTCTTCTTATTTAATCAACCAAATGTAAATAATCTTATTATGATAAGTAGTTCATCTTTACAATTCTATAAAAACGACATATATATTACATTATTTAAGATTTTCTTGATATTTATTAAATTTATAGATATCAAAAACTAAATTTAGTTTTTTACAAATCATAGTATTAATAATTATTACAATGCATTAAGTATATGTACAAATATATTTTTGAAAATTTACATATCTACTTTCCTAATTTGTACATATAGAATATTTTTCTTTTCTTAAACAAATTCATCAATATATAATGTATAATTGAATACAACCAAAACCATAATATCTATTTCGGGCGAGACATAAACATTCACGTCACCATTAAATATATTTAGTCTGATTTAAATTTATTTTTATTACTTTTTACAGGTTTAATTACTTTACTTTAGTTTTGATTGGTTTCTACTATTTTCAATTTTTAATTAAGTTATGTATATTGAATATTAAATTATTTTATGCTACATAATGCATATAAAACTACAAACGATAATTGTGTATATAATACAAATAAATTACAACACTATTTTTATATTCAAATTGATAGTTTAATTGGTGTGGTTATAATATGTATTATGTTTTAGAAATTTTATATTTTAAAATTATATATTGACATTATAATCATAAGAACGAATGTATAAATCTATTGTTTGATATCCACAATCATATTAAATTGATCAACATTAATTAAATAGATTAAAATAGTGCAACCAAACAAATAAAATAAAATAGTTTAGGAATTTTTAATATCTGAATTTTGACATATGAAATTTTGTAAAAACAAAACCAAAATCTAATTTTCCAGAAATATAAATGCAAATTGGTATTTCCATAAGCATATCTCACAAGCTTTTGATATAGGTTCATCAAAATCCTCATCCTCATCATACCAACCTTCAAAAGTTGAAATACTCACAGAAAATTCTCCACGACAACTGCATTCTCCTCTATTATATGACTATTGGAGAATTTTCAATTCCTTTTTTTCATGGAACAGAAGACATGTTTCTCCCAAGCATACACTTTTCCTAACTTGGAATGTATAATCTAATGTTGTACAAACTGTAGACTTAAGAAATTTTCTTAAAACTTTATATCCTTCTAATTTTGTTTCTTCTCCAAGATAAACCATTATAAATCAATGAATAAGTTGTGCTTGATGAATTTTGTAACCACTAGCTCGATGTAGCATACTTAATCCTTTTTCCTTAAGACCATCAAAAAAATAGTTTTTAACAACTATTTTGTATAATACTTCACGATTTTCTGATCTACATAACCTTGCATAGAATCTATTGAAAAAAATTGTTTGTTTCCTCTGGAGTAGAACGGAACACTACCTAGTAATAATTCTTTAAGCACCTCATCTTTGCCACAAAGCTCACATAATTTCTTACCAGCAAGGTTAATATTGTTAATCACATAAATTCCTTCTTTAGCACTTCTAACACATATATCTTTTAAAAGATCTTCTGGTATCATCATTATATTGATATTTTCATTTTATTTCGTCTCCTAATAAAAATATGAAATATATGATTAGTTAGTTGTCTATTGATTAATATTTACACTCATGAAGTATTATACATAGCACTATGGAATATTTTAAAAACTACCAAATACGTATTAACGTATAAAATTCTTTACAAAAGGCTAGAATCTAATTTTAAACAAACGTATCAAAACCGTAACGACAAATAAATTTCGCTTTGAGCTCAGTCTATGGTGATATATATTCAACAATGATAAACACATAGTAGAAGTCGATTCAGTTACCTTTTTCTGATTCTGATTACTCAATGTTTTCATCTATTAACAAGAAGATTATATGGAAAAAGTTACTTATATCAATATTTATATTTCCCAAACAAGTAAATTGCATGTCGAAACAGAGAAAACTAGAGTTTAACTTTTTTTGGAATCGAAGAATCTACTCAATTTTCCAATGTTCATTTTGGAATCTCTAGTTGGAATGTTTGACGGTGAGACCTTCAGTCTTCAATATTATCGCTTATTGAGCCTTAATTGAAAGAAATATTAAGATGGTTTTGTTAATTTATTATTCCCTTAGTTTATATTTTATTTTTCCACAGAAACATTACTTATGAGGTATATTTGTATATTTCGATTAATATATCTATGAATATAGTTGCATTCTTTTATATATATGTAGCAAATTAAAATTACTATACAAGACAAAATATTAATGGCTTCATAACTTTATTAGGTCCGTTCATGAATTTAGTATAATCGTAATAGCATATTCAAAAGATTGAATGATGTTGATAATTATCAACAAAAACTTCTCCTCATAAATTTTAAAGATGAATTCTCGAATCATTTTATACTACATACTTATTAGAAAGAATTACTGAGATAGTTCAATATAATGGTATAATTACTAAAATAGTCTTTTCATCCTTCATAAAGGTAAAACTGTGGAAATGTCCATATTTTTTCTGAATGATCATTTTATTACTATTATGCCATTCTAATTAAAATTTTTTTTTTGGTTTTCATTTTTATTACGAAACTGTCATTTTAAAATAAATTTTTTTTTTCAAATTTCGAAAATTTGAAAATAAAAAATTCAAAAACACTAAAAAACTAAAAAATTCAAAAACTAAAAAAACTAAAAAATTCAAAAACCAAAAAACTAAATATTCAAATAGGTTTCTAACATAGTGTTGTAGGTTTACTGAATAGTTTTTGCAGAGTTTTCAAATTAATGATATCATGTTTTATTGTGTGTTGCAGATCAATGCAGAAAAGAAGATGTATCTGGAGAGATTGTTTCCTGTAAGACATGCTCCAATAGAACAAAAATCCCTCAGTTATCATTGCTCCCATGAGATTTATATAAATAAAAAAACCATCTACCATTCTCACCCCTCCATTCTCCACAAATTAATTGAAGTTTATATTGAAGTTCAATATAATGGTATAATTACTAGAATAGTCTTTTTCATCCTTCATAAAGGTAAAAGTGTGGAAATGTCCATATTTTTCCTGAATGATCATTTTATTACTATTGTAATACCCCGCTCCCGATCTTGAGAGACACGGTGTTATTCCTTGGCCTTGCCAAAAATACATTTTCTGAAAAATCGATCGACACCAAAAATCTTGTTCAAAATTCCTAAAAAAGGGAAAATAAAGAGGGGTGAGTAATGAATTACTCAGTGAGGAGATCACTTCTGCCCACTAAGACTTAAAGCTCTAGCCTAATTAAAGCAAATCTATCTTATACATAGAAAGCAAGCATATACAACTCATGTTTTTCAACAAGTTGTACCAAACATGTCGGATTGCCTAAGGCACCAACTTCATCCAACAGCTCAACCATCCTCTGGATGACTTCAGAGCCACTATAAATTATCAATTTATTTGTTATGGAAGCGATAGGCCGTAGCTCGATACATTCTATAACAAACATCTAACCATGGAAGCGACAGTACGTAACTCGATACATTCCATGTTAGCAATATCTCCATGGAAGGACAGCCCGTAGCTCGATACATTCCATGTGAACGGTATGGAAGCGACAGCCCATAGCTCAATACATTCCATGTCAACCCTCATTTACATCCTTTAAATACTTTTCTAACTTTCAACTAACCAAACAATATTCTATCTCTCACGAGATAAAATAACACCAATATATTTATATATTTATATATAATATTTCAAGCAACTATCCTATTTTCAAACAATCACAAAATCCCTAATATACTATTTAGTAAATATATAATATTTATTTATATTTATTAAAATATATAATATTTAGATAAACTGCCAAAATCAAACTGAAGCTAAAAGACTTGTAGATCACATCCTCACCTTGATTGGCTGGTGACAGATCAAAAAACGCAGGAAAATAGGCTGAAACTCAAAACCCAGCAGCTACCTTCGTACACTAGCAACGTACAACAAATTAGGGTTCTTATTTTAGATCAACAATGATTACTTGCGGGATAAGCCACGCGATTTCTGAATAGATATTACCTTGATCTGAATGTCTGATGGTCTCGTTGGCTTCCTGGATATGTCCTCTATCCAAGCCAACAAGTTCCTAGCTTTTCTTACTCAGGTGGTAAGAGAAAACGACCCTAAAGTTGCCAAGTTAAACACAAATTCAAAAACAGAAACCCAGAATTCTCTTAGTCTGAAGCAAAAACTGATTCAACTAATCACCTTATTCTGATTGTATCTTCCCAAATATAACTCCGATCACCAATCGGTTTTCATCTAAAGACTCTTGAAAGAGAGATCTTTCCAACAATATAAAGATCAGGATCATAGGCTCAGTGACCGATTAGTTATGAATCACGAAAGTAAGCAAACGGACACGTTTTTGAAACAGCAAACAGTTTCGACGTCTTACCTTAGATTGATCGTAACTTCCCCAATATAGCTCTAATTTACAAACGGCTTGCGGCTACGGCTTCGTGAGAGGAAGATCTTTCCACAAATATGACAAACACGATTAACAGATGAGTAAATCAAAAGTTATAGGCCTCCAAATTAAGCTATTCGGACTGGATTCCTTACCAGTTTGAAGTTTATGTAATTGGCTCTACGAAATTGAGGAACACTAACAGTAAATTGGAAGCTCGAGTTTGCAGAAGAGAGAATGTAAAAGAGTTGAATCGGCGCTGGATAATGAGGTTTATAAAGGAGAACACATTAGGGTTTTGGAGATAGGTTGAAATTTCAAACCTTCCTTATTTTTCTCAACAGATTTTCTCAACTCAAATTTTTCTCTTAATGGGTTTATGGGCCACGAAATTGAGTTCCCAAAACTCAAATTTGGGTCTCACAATTCTCCCCCACTTAATAGAGAATTCTCCCTCGAATTCAACATTCCAGGTTGAACTGCACTTATTTTCTTAAAGTGCTTCTAGACTCTATAGTTTACTGCACTTATGTCGATTTAGTTGCCCTTTATATAATCAAATAGAAAATACCACATCGACTTTATTAAATAAGGCCAAACTCAATGTTTTGAAATCTCAAACAAATATAATTTCAAAGAAATTAATATCCCAAACAAACAAACTATTATCATTTTTCTTAATCGCTAAAACAGAAATCCATGTGAGCTTAAACTCAAACTTATTCATTGGTTGAAACACTGATTGTTTATGTGGCATCTTGCTTTGCATTAACATGTTCCCCAACTGCATACACATGTGATCCAATTGCTTGCCTTTTTGGATTTTGTGGCAAGTTTACTTTATTTTGTATTCCTTGCTGCCTCACTGGCGTTAGTGCTGTGCAATCTCGCGCATAATGTCCAGGGCGACCACACCTGTTCCAGTTATCTCTTGCTGGACAATCCCCTCTGGTATGACCTGGTTGTCCACATTGGAAGCATTTTATTCTGTCCCTCCAACAACTTCCGTCATGACTTTTTCCACAAGTAGCACATAACGGTCGAGCCTGACTAGGTCTCGAGCTCTGATTATCTTGAGGAAAATTTTGAGGCTCATAACCTTTTGCAGCTTTCGACTGGGTTCGCATGTGGTCGCTAGCTTCCTCCTCAAGTCCTTTCTCCTTTGATGCAGCCATCTCCACTATCTCAACAAAATTAGCACAGTCCCGGGGAGAGCAAAGGTTACGAATGCTAGCACGTAACCCTCTCTCAAACCTACGAACCACATCATACTCAGTTCTGTCTCTGATACTAAACCTCCTAAGGCGATTGAATTGCTGCTCATACTCCCTCACCGTCTTCATACCCTGACGAAGCTCCAGAAAGTCATTATCCATCTGATCCATCACTTCCC
>OVBA01004234.1:0-24283 GCA_900406435.1 Lepidium aucheri | reverse complement strand
TCACCATATACTGCAACTCGAGCCGATGATTCAGTGCTCACTTGCTTCCCTTCATCATCTCGTATCATCCCACATAAATTACTCGATGAAGCTCGAATAGGATATGAAACATCCTTCTCCACGTTCTGCAACACAACTCTCTGACTTAGGAAGTCTAACTTGGCACTAGCTGTGTTTATAAATGGCCTTCCCAATAAAATCTGAACAGCTCCTTCTCTTGCCATTTCAACAACAGTTAAGTGTGTAGGGATCTTGCAATTACCAACCAGAAGAGTGAAGTCAACAAGTCTTCCTCTAGGTGCCTTAGAAGATGCATCTCCAAAAGAAACCGATGAGTTATGCTCTTGCATTAGTTCAATACCAAGTTTTTTCATAGTCTCCAAAGAGATCACATTGATACTAGCTCCAGAATCACACAAGGCATCGCTGAAAACTAGCTGTCCAACTCGACAAGGTATGGTGAACTCTCCTTGATCTTCTATCTTCACAAGCTCCTTAGGGTATGGAATAGGAGTCTTGTGCTCACTCTCAACTGAACTCCCTACTTCAGAATTGACCACATTGCAAGATTCCTTGGGATTCTTCTCAACTTTTCTAGGTAAAGCTCCTTGTGGACGTTTGATAGCTTCAGCAGTCAAAGCAACTTGACTGTCCAGCTTCTTGATATGCATAGAATCTGACTCAAACTTCCCATTCAGATCATTGTAGATGTTGTCCATCTTAGCATTAAGCTCCCTTGTAGTCTTTTGCTGCTCAACAGCAAGTTGCTGAATCAAGGCCTTAATCTCTTCGTTTGATGTTCCTGATGCTGTTGCTGAAGGTTGTTGCTGCATCGGCGGTAGCACATAAGGTTTATATGGCCTTTGCCAGTTACTTCCTCCTGCATTTGGAACAAACGGCTTCTGATTACCCCATCTATGACCTGAACTCTGAATGAAAGGCTTTCCCNATCCTTGAGGCAATGTAGGTGCTGGAAAAGTAACATCCTGAGGGTTCTCGACGTTAGTGCTCCTGTAGGAGAGGTAGTTCGGGTTTTGCTCCATGTTTCNGCCAGTTACTTCCTCCTGCATTTGGAACAAACGGCTTCTGATTACCCCATCTATGACCTGAACTCTGAATGAAAGGCTTTCCCTGAAAAGGTGATCCTTGAGGTAATGTAGATGCTATAAAAGTAACATCCTGAGGGTTCTCGACGTTAGTGCTCCTGTAGGAGAGGTAGTTCGGGTTTTGCTCCATGTTTCGCCAGTTAACATAATCGACCTCTCTTTGGTCTTCAGAACCAACCGAATCATCCTGAACCTGAGCCACTTCTCCGTTGTCCTCAGCTTGATTCAAACTCCTCTGATTACCCTGATTTGCTCGGATCAGAATATCCAACTTTTCAGCAATGTCATCAATCCTCTGAATCTCTACACTGTTCACCTTCCTAATTCGATCAGATTATGGACAATGACCTCCAGAACTTGCAGCCAAGTTATCAATCAGAGGGAAGGCTTCATCCCTAGTGTTAGTCATAAAGTCTCCATTGCTGGCAGCATTTAGGGAATTCTTGTACTCCCACTCGATTCCACTATAGAAAGTGTTGAGAAGTTGCTCATCTGAGTACCCATGGTGTGGAAAATCTCGCTGATATTCTTTGAAATGTTCCCAAGCTTCATTCAGAGATTCCCAAGATCATTGCTGAAACGATGAAATCTTGCTTCTGAGAGCCGCAGATTGGACTTAGTGTAGAACAGATCAAGAAACGCTGCTCGAACTTGAGCCCATGTGGTGAGTGATCCTGGAGGTAATGAATGCAACCACCTAGAAGCTCTGTCTGAGAGTGAATGATGGAAAGGCTTACACTTCACATAATCAGAAGGTGCGCCATTAGAGCTTGTGGTGCATCATATGTCTTCGAAACTCTCCATGTGTTTCATAGGATTCTCGCCTGGAAGTCCATTGAAGACATACTCCTTAACCAACCCAATAAGCTGAGGCTTGATCTCATAATCATTCCTCTCAAACGCAGGAGGTCAAATAGCTGAGCGATTTTGATAGTGGGTGTGTGGAGTGTCCATGTCACCTATCGCTCTACGTTGAGGAGGCTCTCATGCTCTCCTAATCTAAGCCAACTCTCTCTGAAATTGTTGCACCACTATGGCCATCTCCTGTGGATTCTGTGCTTGATTATTTGGAGTGTTCATATTCCTAGCTTTTCTGTTTTCTCTTTGAACTCTCGCAAGCTCTTGATTATCCAAGCTGAATAGATTTTCAGAACCTTGACTTCTGGTCATACACCTGAAAAGGAACAAAAACAAATAAAAAGAAAAAAACTGTAAGTAACGATATAGACTTGAAACTGTAAATAGAAAATCAAAAGACAACTAATGGTTCCCCGGCAATGGCGCCAAAAACTTGATAGCACGAGTTTTAACCATATATCCTACTGCAAGTGCACAACAAACGTAATAGTACTTAGGGGTCGAATTCCTCAGAGAACCAAATTACACTTTTAACTTTAATCAAACCGCAAGCTATATCAATCAAGATAAGAGAAATAAATACTAACAACTTAACTTGTGGAATGTCCTCAATAGTGAACTTAATTTCCTCAATAGTGAACTTCTTCAGTTGTTCATCTTTCTTGTGGAATGTCCTCTCTGAAGCATCCAGCTATGCAACAGTTCCATCCCGACATATCTCCTTGACCGTGTAGATTCTAGAAGTATCAAAGCGAAAACTACCTGCAAAAAAATTTGATGACCAAACCTTTGACATCAAAATTGCAGAATTTGTCAAGACGATAAAGGATACAAGTGTCTTGACATTCAGCTGAGTCCTTCTCCTATTCACGAAGCAACTCATACTAATTATCACAGTCACTGTCTTCTTCATCTTGTCTTGCAACCTGAGCCAACAATTCAATGCTCACTTTCTTCTATTTACCATCTCTGGTACCAGCTGTTTTGAGGAATGGTCTTCCCAATGAAATCGGAATAGCTCCTTCTCTCACCATCGCAATGACATTAAGTCCATTGGAATTTTGACCCCAACTAACAAAAAGAGACAATCAAAAAGAAAAGTGTAAATAATGATATAGACTTGAAACTATAAACAGAAAATCAAAAGGAAACTAATGGTTCCCCGGCAACGGCGCCAAAAACATGATACAACGAGTTTTAACCCTATATACTACTGCAGGTGCACAACAAACGTAATAGTATTTAGGGGTCGAATTCCTCAGAGAACCAAATCACATTTTTGACTTATATCTAATCGCAAGCTATATCAATCAAAATCAGAGAGATAAATACTAACAACTTAAACGTCAATATAATCAAATAACTAAAGCAATGGGATATCGGGTATTCATTCGGGACTTAGTACTCTTATCAGGGAAACTATTCAGGAACTAATCCAATCATATTCTCGGCTTGAACATAAATGAAGATAAACCAACTCTCGTTGAATCTAGCCCTCTATTAATAATCTAAAGATCCTAATTCTTGTTGGTTTCAGATTACAAATAGGCTTTATTGTTTAGGTTCAATTACCCACAACCCAACCTAGCAACAACTCTCGTTGGTAGTGAAGGAATTGCTCTTCTAATCTAGTTCTGGTTCTTAACAAACTTCTGGAAAGTTAACAACCTAAAATCATTCACAAGGTAATCAAGCTAATCTATGCAATAAACTCGAGTATTAGAAGGAGAATCTTCTATTCATCAATCTTATTTGTTCCCTAACAGATAATTTCGAAAACCTTAGAATCCCTAAATCCGATCTAAGATCTACTCAGACATAGAACAATGAACCAAGTAAATCATGATAAACTGAAACTTAAATTGCATAAGAAATAATAAAAGGGTTCAGAAGTTCTTCTCAAGTGTAAAGAGATTTTCGCCCTAGCTTACAAACTCTAAAACTGCTGTAAAAATCGTTCCTCAAAAGCTCAAAGACAAACTACAAAAATAAAATAGGAAAACAGTGTTTATAGGTTTTAAAACAAGAGCTGAAAATTTGTGAAATTAGGTTTCTTATAAGGGCATTGATCGATCGATCCTTCACTACAAGAAAAATCGTTGTTTGAGAGTGCACAATCAGTCTCAAATCAGTCTCAAAACCGAGAATGGTGACTGAATGGCAACTAATACAATCTGTCGCAAAAGCTTAGTCGCTAATATAATTAGTAGCTATTCAGTACCAAAAATGCGACTGTTTCAAGACCCGCAAATGCAGCCGCAAAATTGAGACTAATTGGAGACTGACACTATTAGTATATTTCGCAACTGTTTTGAGACTAATAACTCAGTTGCAGCGCCACAGTCGCAGATTTGTCTCAATAATCAGTCGCTAAACAGTCTCAAAATGTCAATCGCAGATTAGTCTCAAACACACAAACGCTATTTAGTCTCAAACTGTCAGTCGCAAATTAGTCTCAAACACACAGTCACTATTTAGTCTTAATTTCTCAGTCACTATTAAGTGTCAATATCTCAGTCACTATTTAGTCTCAATCTCTCAGTCGCTATTTAGTCTCAATGCCTAGTCGCTAATCAGTATCAACAAATCAAACACTAATTAGTCTCAGGTATTCAGTCGCTAATCAGTCTCAACATCTCAGTCGCAGATTAGTCTCAAACAGTCAGTCTCAGAACAGTCGCTGATCAGTATCAAGTTTTTTTTTTATGGTTTGAAATAAATTTATTATTTAAATACTAAATGTTAAATAAAATTTAATTTCTGGAAACGAATATACGGAATTAAGCCAGAATTAAACCAAAACGAAATTATACGGAATTAAGTACTACAAAATATATAATGTTCAAACGATACTAAAACTGAAAAGAAGTCATAGTTGGTCAGGAATGTGATCGCTTGGTGGGGGCATAGAAGAAGACCCTGAACCATCATGTCGTGGAAAAGGAAGAGGAGTCATCCTAGTAAGGTGACTCGGGAACGAAGGGAGCTGTCTGAAGTAACTGTAAGATCTCCTGGTTCTGATGTCTTAGAAATTTCATGTTTTCCCTATAAGTCGTCATCTCTTGCTGCACATGTTCCTTGTAAGATGTCATCTCCTGCTGCATGCTTGAAATAGTGTCTATGACAGCCGACTTGGCGATTCGTTTGTTCTTCTTGCCGTGGCGATATCTCCTGCCAAGATTTTCGAGACTGTAGACGTTCCCTCTACGGTCCGACAAAGTAGACTGAAAAACAAAATAATGGTTAAAATTAAATATATATTATAAGAATATGTAACTAATAAAACCTCAACATACCTGAAGGAAAATCTCGTCTTCCTGCTCTGAAGTGAGCTCGATCGTCTGAGAAGCAGCATCCGAGAGGTCGGTGTTACTGTCCTTTGAGATTGGATGAACTCGCGTTTCTCATCCTCATACGTCTCAATAATTTTCTTCGCTTTCTCGTCTACGAAGGTCTGAGTCTTCTCGTCTGTATGCGTCTTCCTGAAGAATTCACTGATTGAGGCTGGTCGTTTATATTCTCTCTCCTTTGAAAAAAATATACTGTAATAATTATTTAAAAAATATATACATATATATATATATATAAAGTAAAAAATACTTACAAGTTCACACTGCATGCGATAATAACTCTTTGGTCCCGAGACATGTTTATGAGGTCCACACCCGTCACGATCAGAATAACGAGCTTCCCGGGTTTTCTGGCTCTTCGCTTGCGCCTCCTCAGTAGCCCAATGTGTACAAAGCTTCACATTGACATTCCCATTCATCCACTTCGGACATTTCCCCTCAGTTTTAATCTGAGTGGTAATTCCCTTCATCCTGTTGAAACGACTTGATCAAACTCGAATCGAACGGTCTCAGTAATAGACGGGTTCCAGTAAAAAATTTGCTAAACAAAAATTTGAAAACCAAAATTATGTGTTAGTAAATAAAAATTATAAATAAATTAAAGATAAAATAAAAAAAATTATGTTTACCGCGAATTTAATGGAAAAACTGATCTCGCACAGCAGGAGGAGAATTGGTCCAACTCAGATAAACATCATTGTATTCGTTCCTGATGATATTCGATACTGATTTGGAAATTTGACTGAATTCGTCTCGATCAAACCTGAAAACATACGATTCAAAATAAAAATTCCAAACAATTCCAAATCACAATTCAAATAATATTTCTAAACTTATTCATAACAACTCCAATTAAAATATATCAACCAAATATTCATAAAAAACTAAAATTTAATATTTATCAAATAATATATATTACCTAAAAATTCATATATATTCCATAAAATTCATAAAAATTCCAAAAAATCATATCTATCAACTAAAAATTCATAAAAATCTAAAATTTCATATTTATCAAATAATATATATAAACTAAAAATTCATATATATTCCCTAAAGTTCATAAAAGTTCCAAAAAACTCATATCTATCAACTAAATATTCATAAAATAATAAAATTCATATATATCTAATAATATTTAACAACAAAAAAATAAATATATATTCCATAAAAATCATAAAAATTCGATAAAAATCATATTTATCAACTAAAAATCTTAATCTACCATTTTATAAATTCCATCGTCCTAATCTACCACTTCATCTAAGAAATCTTAGAATAAAATCCAAAAAAAAACTCACCAAATTGTATTTTCCGTTGGAAAAGGATCCAACTTTGGAAGCCTAAGGGCTCTTTCTCCATCATGGAGAAGGTCTTCAAGTGTGAATTAAAAAGGTGGATAGTCCTTGAGAAAAATTGTGCTATATCCAATCTTGCCTTAACTGTGTCTTTTGATTTATCTTTTATGTTTATTATGGTATTTAAGAAGGCATCGAGAATATTCTTCTCTATGTGCATCACATCAAGACAATGTCGTAGATTGAGATCTTTCCAATATGGAAATTCCCAGAATATGCTTTCTTTATGCCTATTATGCTATTTCCCATATCCATCAGCTTTTTTCTCGTGTCTGTTTCCTCCACAATCAGATGTTTTTGCTGGATTTACCTCCCTTATTCGCTGATTATACACTTCATCACCGATCAGTGTTAGGGGTGGGGACTGATCTATAACATCTTTTCCTTTCAAAAATTTCTTTTATTCCTTCTCAATGGATGATTAAGAGGAAGAAACCATCTATGACAATCAAACCAACATGTCTTCCGTCCATTTGGTAATTGAAAGGCCTTAGTATCATCCATGCATACTGGACAAGCTAATCGGCCATGCGTCGTCCACCCTGATAACATGCCGTATGCGGGGAAGTCATTAATCGTCCACATTAAAAGTGCTTTGACATTGAAATTTTTATTGCTGAACTTATCATACGCCTCAACTCATGTACTCTATAGATATTTCAATTCATCAATCAAAGGACGAAGAAATATATCAAGACTTGCTCGTGGATGATGTGGACCTGAATTCAAAATCGTAAGCCACAAATATTCTTCCTTCATACACATACCCGGGGGTAAATTATACGGAGTCATTATCACAGGCCACAATGAGTGATTACAAGAAATTCCAAAAGGATTGAATCCATCGGTACATAATCCTAAATATACATTGTGAGGCTCACTTGCAAATCTGGGGTGTAACTTCTAAAAATTCTTCCACTCTGCAGCATCAGATGGATGAGACATCTCTCCTTCATTTGCTGCATGTTCTGCATGCCATTTTCATCTTCTTTCTAGAAGATCATACAATTATTCATACACACATCAATTATATGGTAAGGGAGCCCTAATTTTCGCATCAATTTCTCGGTTTCATAATACGACGTAGTGCTCTGATTATCCTTAGGTAGATACTCTGATATGAGTTCTGCCCATTGGTTTAGTTCACGTTCAAATTCATTAAAATTTGTTTTCATATGCATAAATCGAGATGCTAATGATAATTGCGAGTGACCTTCCTCACAACCATCATATAAGGGATTGTTAGCAGCTTATAACATGGTATACAAATTTTGAGCCTCATTATTAGGGACTTCTATTGTATTTTGATTATCATATTCATGCTCTGCTTGATCATTCTGATTATAATTCGTGTTATCATAACTCGTGTTATCATAACTCATGTAATGCTGAGCAGGAAATGCATCATTTACCATCCCTACATATTTGTCTTCCACATGAGAAACTTCTTCTTGATTTTCACTTCTACCATAACTTGCACTACAACTGCCTAAATCCACATTCAAATCTTCTCCATGCATGTACCATATATAATACTGAGGCATGAATCCTCGACTAATGAAATGATTTGAAACTTTTTGTGCTAGCAGAATTTTATTATTTTTGCAGGAAATACAGGGACAACTAAACTTACCCCTATTACCGAGTGTAAACGTTTGATTACCCGCAAAATTCATGAACTCGCCCACTCCAGCAGCGAATTTCGACGAGATGTTATTTGTTTCTTCATCAATTATTCTATACATCTACTCCCGAAAATTTGTATAATTAAAATTACCTCCCTTTATTTTCCCTCCAAATTTTTTTCTCTCACTAAAACATTTTTTCTCTCTCCAAAAACGTTTTGGTATCTCAAGAACGTTCTTTTTTATCCAATAACTGTTTCTTAGAAGTTTTGTTGGTGTGATTGAGAAGTGAAGGTGTAGGTATATATAGAAAATATTTGCTACTAAACAGGGACTGATTAATCAGTCTCATAGTTTTAGTTACAAAGGTAGGTACAAAACACCAAAAATGTGTATTTTTGCGACTAAATTGAGACTATCTACAACAGTTGCAGATCAGTTTCCAATTAGTCGCCTTCTTGCGACTAAATTGTGACTAATATTTCCAGTACCAATTTTGGGACTAATTTGAGACTAAGTTTGTTCAGTCTCATTTCAGTTACAAATCTGTAGCAAAATAGTGTCAAGTTTTGTGACTGAAAAATCAGTCACTAATTTCAGTCAGTATTAGCGAGTTTTCTTGTAGTGCTTGTGTTGATCGATCGATCTTTGGATATTGAGTCGATCTCTCAGAAGCCAAGTCATTCTTCAGATCGTACGCATATTCTTTGTTAAAGCACTGATCGATCGATCCTTGTGTTGATCGATCGATCGTCCCTCTCGTGGAGAATACCAGAAAATGCTCCAAACTTCTCCAAAGTCCACCTTCAAGCATGATTCCAACTCTGAACATTTTTGACCTGAAATCTCAATAAAACACAGACAAATTCCCCAAATATAACCATAATAATGAGCTCAAAACCGACAAAATATGAGGAACATCACCATTCTCATTTGTCCTTCTAACCAGTTGTTGAGCATATATTTGTATCAATTGTCATACCAATTGACAATCGAGATCATTTTCATCGATTTTGGCCCCAATACATAGTTTCTCAACTTATAGTTATTCAAAAATGTTGAAATTAAAAGTTTTGTTAGAAACTTAAAGATGTTGTAACATAATAGTGGTAGAGACACATGAATCACCTTATAGTTTCTCCAGTTATATATATTCAAACATGTTGTCAATTAATAGTGCAGAGACTTATATATGGTTAAAGATGTACATTAATAGTGTTAGTGACTAATAGTATATGCTAACAGATGTTGTAACATACTTGTGTTATAGACTTATATATTCAAGCATGTTGAATGAATATATCGTGTTGTAAATTACTAGTGTTGATATATGTTGAACAAAATATAAATATATAGTTGTATTGAAGATATAATTTTGTATATTAGTAGTGTTGATATATATGTTGAACAATGTAAGATAAATGCTTAGTCTTATTGAATATATAAATTTTTTAATTAATAGTGTTGATATATGTTCAATATATAGTCTTATACTCTTACTGAATTTATCATGTTGTATATATTTAGTGTTGATATATGTTGAACAATATATATTAGTTGTCATATTGAATTATACATTCAAACTTGTTCAATTCTCGATTTGGCGCTGAAACTCAAAAATTTTCGTCTAACTCAAAGTTTTCGTTAAACCCAAAACTATCGAATAGGGATGTTAATATGGGTTTGCAAAGCCCACTTAATAAATGGGTAAGTTGTAAAATTTTACACCCATTTAGACCCATATATTTAAAAATGTTATATGAGTTTATATAGGTTTACCCATTTAAACCCATTTATTAAATGGATTTTGGTAAAATTAAATGGGTACCCATTTAAACCAATTTATTAAATTTATTTGTTAAATTTAGATATATTTAGTAAAATAAAAATAAATTATATAAATAATACTTTTCATGCATACTCAATTGCAAAAATAGGTTATGTCAAAATTTTTCTTTGATTTTTTTAAATTTGTACTTATACTTTTAATTTATTTTTTGAAAAAAATATTTCCCGCCAATTTTTCCGAAAAAAATATTTCCCGCCAAATTTTTCCGCAAACTTTTTTCTTCAAGAAAAATCTTTTCTACCAAAAAACTTTTCGTCAAAAAAAATTTTGGCTGGAAAAATTTTTTGGCGGGAAATTTTTTTGGCATGAAAATAACTCGAATATATTTTCTTCTTTCTCTGCAAGATTTTATTGTATTAGTTTTGAATTTTCTCGATTCCAGTGACTTCCAACTTTACCATCGTTGATAATGATTTCAAAATGACTGATTACATCTTATTATTACAATCGTTATTATGTTGTAATAATAAGTTTTTATGAATAAACTTTTAGTTTTTTAATTGTCTCTATTTTGAACTATTTGATTTGGGGTACTTTATTTGTCTTTAAACAAAAATAAAATTATTTTTTAATATTATTTAATTAGTTTTAATAAGTTAAATAAATAAAAGATACTTAAATGGGTATAAATGGGTTTAAATGGGTACAAAATATTTAAATGGCTTTAAATGGGTATTAAATGGGTATATAACTGAATGAGGTTAAATGGGTTTGAGGTTAAATGGGTTGGATTTTAAATGGGGTGAGTCTAAATGGGGTTGCTTTACCCGTATTAACATCCCTACTATCGATTATCCCTTCCCTCTGTATTGATTCTCAACCAAATCCTATCATTCTTACAACATTCTCTCTCTACATCTGGGTTAGTATGTGTTGCATTCCCTCTATCTTCATTCCTTTCAGATTTACCGATTGCTGATTTAATTTCAGAGTTATTTTTGATTATTTTTTTTTCCAATGACTGATTTCAAATTTTATTGTTGTCAATATGGAATACTCATCGGATGACAACCCTTACTATGTTGATATGCTCAGCATAAAAGAGGAGGCTGACCAGATATGTTTTGTATCGAAAACTAAGTTTGGGATTCCAACAAAGTGTCCTTGTGGTGGCTGTATTGTCACCAAAATCACCAAAGATCCGGCTGGAATGAGATGCTTCAAGTGGAAAGAATTTAAGGTCCTAACACAACTGAAGCCTTGTGATAATACAAGATAAATGTTCCATTTGTGATTTTATATATGTTTGTATCTATAGGATATTGGTTTACACCGGCGGATATGGTGGGATAAGGCAATCAAAGATGATGTAGGACGTCTTAAGACAGAAGTTGACAACCTGACTAAATAGAATTTGAAACTCAAGCTCTTGCTCCGTCAGCTTGTTGAAAGAATTGAGATGCTCGAATAAAAAACGTGTGATGTTAAGTTTGTTTTATTCAAGTATTGTTTTTGGTTTAATTCAAGATTAACGTTAAATTATGTAATGAAACAGATATTTTATTTAGAAATTGCCAGAAGTTTAGCATTATTTTTGATTCCCATTTAAACCATAAGCAAACACGATTAAGTGAGAATAGAACTGAAATTCATCCTCAGATTACAAATCTCACCTTCAAACTTGCTATTGAAAATTAAGGTTTAAAACTTGAACTTAACTGAATCACGATTTGATTTGCTTTTTGGAGATTTGGGGAAAAAAGCCTAGGTCGGATATTGTATTGGTTCGATAAACGGGTCGCGTAATAGAAATGGGTCGGGATCATGTCCAATTTTATTTACAAAATAGTATTTATTTAATATTTTTTCTCCTCTTTCCAACCGCCGCGTTTTTGGTTTGACTTCCTTAACAACAAGTATTATTTTTTTCTCTTTACAAAATAACATGTATTTTTACTAAGCCAAACAACAAGTTTTTTGCATTTATAGTATTATCACGTAGTGGGTTTTCGTTTTTGTTGGAACACTAAATAATGTGCACAAGGGATCATAACAAATTAATTAAAGAAAGAAAACTGTGTGTACAGTTGTACCCATTTAGTATTACTATTCGTGAATATTCTTTTCAACTCCCTATATTTTCTATTTGTTAACCCTAGTTGGAATCTGGCAGAAAAAAACTAACCCTAGTTGCCTTCCGCTTTCTCTTGTACTTTAATCACATTAACCTCTTTCATACATCTATCTCGTTTCCGATAGCGTCCATGAGAGTGCAATAAAATAAGCTTGCTACTAGCTCATACGCTGATATTCTAAGGGCGGAGTATTATGTCCCCTTCACTACTTCCAAAACATCATTCCCTTCCATGGTTTGGAAACAATCAGTCAACAAGGCGTAACTCAACACATTAATGTCCTTGATTTCTTCCCCGATGCTACTCTCTTGGGAAATATCATCACAACATTTACCCCTCCAGGTTTTCTGAAACTCGAGATCAGGCTTCTTGCAAGGGATATTCTACAATGCCTTGAATACTTACACTCTAACAAAATAGTACACAGTGATGTGGCCAATATCTTGCTAGCAGAGGCTGATTCACGTTGGAGACCAAATAAATTTATATGTGTACTTGCTGACTTGGAGTTAGCAATGCAGGAAGTATCAGCTGGATTTGGCGACCGTTCTAAACATAGGAGAGTTGATCCAAGATACTTTATGCCAGAGCTTATCACTAACAAATGTATTGTTGGTTTTAAAGTCAACTGCAAAGTTAACGTTTGGTCTACTGGGTGCATTGTGGTGCACATGCTAACAGGTTTGTCTCCATAGTAGTGTTACCAACGATTTGTGGTTTTATTTGGAGTTAAGTGGCCAGACGTCATTGGGCGGACCAGTGAACTCCTATATGTCATATCCAACGCCTCGCCTGAAGCAAAGGACTTCATCAAAGCTTGCCTATGGAAGCATCCAGCACGAAGATCCACTGCGGTGGAGCTATTATCTCACCTCTTCGTCAACTAAACAGCGAAGAGTTTTTTAAAATTTATTTTATTTTTTGTTTTATTTCTATCCGATTGTGTAATATTATAATATTTTATATTAATGTTTCAGACTTAATCTATGGTTTATTCGCCCATATTAAACATATTTACTGAATTCCCATACAGAATTTGATTCATTTATAAAATATAAAATCTTAATATTATACAATCTTCATTGTGATTAGTGAAGCTATAATAATGCTAAGTAAACGTGAAAGGTTTTTGTTTTTATATATTTTAGTGACGTGATGGATGTACGTAGATTCTGACGTGATGAATGTATAAGATTCATTTAACCCTCTATCTATCATAACCACTGCAGACAAATCATTAACTCCTCTTCTTATTTAAAACACGAATCAGTAACTTTAATTAGAGTATCATATTAGGGTTTTTCCACCAAATAGGAAACGATGCGTTAATAAGAAATTGTATTCATTTATAGGTGTGTGAAATTAATATATATTATTTGCATTTATATTTGACGTTATGACAATCTATATCTCTAGAACCCAAAAAACATCATAAATCATACCATATCAAGCAAAAATCTCTTGTTGCTTTTTCGTATTTTATTTTCGCCAATAAAATCTTCTGTTGCTTTATATTTTTTCCTTTTGTTTAATATTAATTTTTTTAAAAAACTTGTATTTAGACAATATTAAGCAAGAGCGAGAGAGAGCTACAATCAAGCGTAATTAACTAGGGTTATATACATATAAACCAAAACAAAAAAAACAAAAAACTAGGGTTGTACACAACAAGTTCTATTATTACAAATCTAGCATCGTTCAAGTACAAACCCAGAATACCAATACTCAAAGTATTGAAAATAAGGTTTATCATCCTGACATATCATGAACACACACTCCGGTGTGTCTAAAACATGTCATTTATAGGTGTTGTAGTAGACTCTTATTCATTTCGCCCTATGTCTTGAACTTGTGCCAAGAAAAAAATCTGCTATTCCTAGTGTACCTTCTTCACCTAGGTCAATTGGCATTTCCGAGATTGTATTCCTCCCTAATTCGTAATTCCATCCACAAATTTTGAAGATTCCACAAGCGAGTTGTGCCACCGCGATCTTATCTGCTGCAAATAGCATCAAATTTAACCCTCGCTCAGAAGGGCCTTTCTTCAATACAAGCCTTAGCCCTTCCAAGTACTGTGTGGTAAAGTCGCTGGTTTCAACACATTTTTTCTGAAACACAGCATGTATATTGAATCTACGTTTGTCATTGATGGTTGTACAAACTATTCATCCAGGTTTGCTTCTTTTAAGCATTGAATGGGAAGCACAGGATTTGATGATTCCCACTTCCTATTAATCCACCAAGATCTATGAAACTATTATTTGCCATTTTCTAAATGATGTTGCTTAATATCTCTGATGAAAGGAGATCCATTTTCTTTGGTAATTTATGAAACCCCATTAATATATACTCTTCTAAACTATCATTAATAAAATAATTTATTAAAAAAGTTAGTATTTTTTTTCTTTGTTTTTTCATGCTTTCGAACCGTTTTACGACGTGATGGTTATCTACAAATCGGGAACCCCAATATCATATTTATTTTCAGTAGTTATTAACTCTATAGACATCATTACGATAACCCTAATATCATGTTTATTTTCAGTAGTTATTAACCCTATAGACATCATTACGATCAAATCCAATTACGCATTATGTCTTTTCAGTTCTACCTATTCATTACTATCCCTAGTTATCTTCCCTAGCCTAGGTTATTTAAAATAAATTGTAATCTATCCATTTTAGTCAACCATAGTTACTGACAATTATTTGACGATCTATCTCTCTAAACTTTCCATATTCTTTTATACTCACATATTTCTCAGGTTTCTCTTCCTCACTCAATTCCATTCCTTCTTTCACATAGACAATTTCCTTTCTCTCTTAACTTACTTCATTCTTCACAAGCAAAGATATGCACTGTATAAACATTCTCAGGAATACCACCGATGTTCTCTATGAAAGGCACACAACCATTAGGCTCACAGTTGATGGGAACATCAAGAGAGCCATCAAATCTATGCCCTTACACACTTTAAAATCTCTTCAGGTGGAAGAGAACTTCTTATAAAACGCTTGGAGTCTCCTTATGTTATCAAGTGCTACGGGCAAGAGACAAACTTAGACTTTACCATAGGAAACTACAATATAGTTCAGGATTACTGCCTTGGTGGTTCTCTGAGCTAGAAATGTATCATTTACGCTCCTCTTCTAGAGCTGCATGTGAAGGATATGGCTCAGGAAACTCTCCAAGGCCTTTCTGACATTCATATTTCAAACGTTGTTCATTGTAATTTCAACCCAAGAAACATCTTACTATATGAGCCCAAACCCAAATCTTGGGGACTCAATGGGTTTACGCCTTTTCTTGCTGACTTTGAGTTAGCGATGGAGAGTGGATCAAGTGGCTACAGGTAGCAGCCAGAAAAACTGAGAATTAACAAGTGTTACAAGGCACCAGAGGTTCAGGACTATCTAACGCATAACTATAGAGTCGACTGTAAAGTAGACATCTGGTCCTTTGGACTCACGGTTCTTGAGATGCTCATTGGTAAGTCTCCATGGCATCGAGTCGGATAACCCTTTTATCACTCGATATTGAATACTACTCAGTTCAATTATTCTGATCTCATTTGGGCAACTGTGAGCTTCCAGGAACCATTTCGTTGATGGTATCTCATGATACCAGAGAATTCATTTATGGTTGTCTACGAAAGCACACATTCACTAGGCCAACGGCTTAGGAGATCCTGAGGCACCCTTTTTTTTCTTCTTAACATGTTTTACGTTTTTATATTCTCATGTTTTATGTTTTGTTTTTTTTGGCTCATGAACCTGGTTTCTGTAACATCACTCGGTTCGTTTATTAGGGTTTATGTTTTCTATAAAATACATCGTGTAATCACTTATGGATGCTATTTTATTACCTGTTGTTATTGATCCATGTCTGTTTGGCCAACAAAAGTCACACTAAACCAGAAAAAAGACTTAAAAATGTGAACAATATATATCAAGGATGAACAAATCTAAAAATCAAGACTTGCGAAAAAACCTTAAAAATACGAACAAAATAAACAAGGGTTATGAAGAGCCTTTGAAGCGTCCAGAGTCTCATTATCAGCTAATCATAAAGCATCATGTTTCTCCATAATCAAGCAATTCATCTTACTTCATTTTTCATACCTCTAAAATTGGGAAGGTAATTTGTTGTGTGATTCAATCAGAAACTGGACAACTTATGATGAAGAATCCAAAATAATACATCACATTTCGGATTTTTTAGTTATCAAACATATTAATAACCCAGAGATTATTCTGAAAAACATATAGTTCCTCAAAACAAAATCAAGATCAAAATCCATATATAGCTTAATTGCTACTAACAAAATCGAAATCTAACTTTATTTACGTATGAATGATTGTGCGCGTTTAACTTTATGAATGGTAAATTGAGAGGAACCCAAATTGAGATGATTGAATGTAATGGCTAGGGCTTAGATTTGGGGTTTTAACAGAATCGGTTTTCTCAAAGTTAATCAGAATCGGTTTTTTGGTATTATCGGTTTTCCCTTTCTGTTTTCTCGTACAATTAGTTTTCAGAATTTATTTTGTTAGTTTTTAGTTTGACCCAATATATATCCAATTATGTCACAAAATGAGTTGGGTTTGACTGGTTTGGTTTGTAAAACATAATTTTTTGTCTTGGTATATTGTCATTTACTTAATTCTTGTATTTAAAATAATTATTAAAGAAAATAGAAACTTAACGGGATTATATGAGGATTTTAAGTGTCCAATAAGAGTATCTCAGCCATTGATTCTTTTTTCAATAAATTGAAACCCTAAGTGATTTTTATCTTTATTCATCTTCCTCCTTTCAATGACATGTATGGTCAAAACTAGAGGAAGCAAAAAAAAAAAAAAAAACTTGTTCCCATCTTTACTCATGATCGCTTCCGCCCTTTAAATTTTGCCGAACTTCAAGAAATGGAGGGCAGTAGTTAACCTATAGAGGAAGAAGCGAGTGCTGAATATAGGGCTCCTGTCGATGATGCAGAATTTGGAGAGGGTGATGAAAAAAGATGGCAGCCGATGATACAGAAATTAGAGAGCGGAATGATGCCAGAGAAATGTGACAACTAAAGTCAAAAAATTAGGAGAGATGAGGGATGGAGAGAGAAAAGAAATGAGTGACGAACCAATCATAACGGAAAGTGTATGTTTCGTGAATTCTCGTGTTGGATTTTGTAATTTATATTGATGAAATGGTAAAATTGAATACAAAGAGAACTAAGGAATAAATAGTGACAAGTAACAGTATTGTGGGATTTGTAATTCTGGAGCACGCCAAAGAGATAGAAGCCCTCTAACCTTGCTTCACCTAATTCAGAACAATGCTGAAGATATAGCTAAGCTGAAGGAGTTAGTAGATACAGTTAAAGATCAAAAATAATTATTTTTGGTCTTATGCCTTTACCTAGCCAAATTGTTGTTGTTGTTGCTATGTCGTATATTTTGATCATGTGCCTTGAACTAGCTATGTTGTTGTTGCTGCTATGTAGTATATTTTGATCATGTGCCTGGGATGAGCGTCCTCTGATCTAAATAAGTGCTTATGTTTTCTTTATGGCAATGAACTAGCTTAACCCTGATTGCGACAGGCTTAATATAGTCATGTTTGATTTCCTATTCGTTCTGCTACCAGGAAGAGAAAGAAAGACTGATTGCGACAGCTCAACCGGATGAGACATCTCTTATTTATAGAACTATGCCAACCGTGCTTCCTGTCAACTCTACCAACCCTAGACAGGGATATTAATTTAGCCAAACCTGAACCCGCAACTGCTGCCCCTACTTCGCTTACTTCTTGTTCCAACTTCGACTACCTTATTTCAGGTGACGAGTAAGGGGTGGTAGGCTTAGTAGGACTCGAACCTACGCTATAACCATTATGAGCGGTATGTTTCAACCAATTAAACTATACGCCCCTACGAATATCTACATACAATTTTCTTACTTTGGGAAGAGCGGACGCAAGAAAAGCTAGCCACGGATCGTAAGGGAAAAAGTGTTGTAACCGAAGTAGACTACCGAATGGGTGCGGGGGAGAATATTGTCAAAGACTGAGCTAATCTGAATCCCTCTCGCAACAAGTGCTCTCCATTGGACCTCTCGCAACAAGTGCTCGAGTATGTAAACAATATCTCCTTTCAGTCGAGTAACGTCAATCCCTTGGAAAGAGTCTGCTTTCATGGCGAGCCAAGCCAAGTAGCCAGACTAGCATCAGCAGGTGCATTTTGAACAATAGTCGCAATCCCTACTACTTAGTACCGTTCTTTCACTTCCAACTATTATAACAAGCACGTACACACAAGAAAGCTTGAATCCAGTTATCTTCACTAACAATGCCATTCCTTATAGCCTTTTAACGGCAGCTACACATTGGTCGATACTCAGGATTTTTTTTAGCTAAGTGGCCTGTATACTAGAATAGTCAATCTCACCCTAATTTCACATCTACTAATTTCACATCTACTTGAACTTAAACCCGATCTACTTAAAAAGAACACACTTCTTGAGCTGGATTAGAAGATCAGTATATGAATGATCTAGTTACTTTCTTTCCAAAGCCTCACATGAGCAAGTTAAGGTACTCACTAAGACTGCCCAAGATACTCATGCCTAGCAGCTAACTTCGAGACAACTAAGGGCAAACTTCGAGCTATAACTAATAGATTAGCATTAATAGTAAGTTTCCCGGGGGGATTGATTTCCTATGCTTGCTGGCTAAACAGAGTTGCCTTCCACACGTTCACTGAAACAAATAGTTACGTAACCATTAATATGTAACCCTCTTAACTAAATTTTAGTGCGCGAAATCATTCTACTGATATTATTGGAGTACGAATAAGAAGTTTTTCAAAAATCAAATAAGTCTCACCCACGTGGCTGAATTCTTATCACTCACTAACAAATAGGAGACAACAATAGAACACATCTCAATAATAGGAGACAATAATATAAGCCACATCAGGAATATGAGACAATAATAGACGGCATTGCAAACCCTCAACCTCTTTCTTGTGCAGGTTTGGTTTATAAGACTGTACTTGGTGTAGTTGCAAGCTAGCAAACAAGTGAGATAAAAACATTTGAAGGGAAAAGCTATACGATTGGGCGAACTCTTTCTTTCTTTTCATTGCTCGAATTACCATTCCCAATTTCTTAATTCTTTTATTGAGCTACTTCGTAACCTCCTGCATTGGCTCGATCTATCCTATCTTAATGGTTGTTGATAAGTGTGGGGGGGGGGGAACAAGAGGTCCTTACGGAAGAAGAGATAGCTAGAAAGAAAAAGGGATATAGTCGATAGCTAGAAAGGACGCCAAAGGGATCGATAGTGAGAGGTAGAGGACTGACCGCTCTCCTGCCCACATCCTCCCTTGCAGCACCAGCTTCGCACTTAGGTGCACTAAAGGTCCTGAATGAGTACAATTCTCTGAGTTCTCGAAGCCACAACATTTAGAGCGCCCTTGGCCCATCTTGCAATGAAAATACGTCTCACCACCCAAACTTGGTTTTCGACGGCGAATTAGCAGCATTGGTTTGGTTATTCCTTTCTATTGAAAAGGAGTCAGCTGTCTGCGCAAGTACCTTCTTTTAGGCTCTATTGAACAACACATCATTCTCGTTCAAATATAGGCCGTCCATACTTGTGATGGTTCCCAAGGATCCAATATGACCACTTAGGTCTACGTTGCCACGATATTTTTCTATGGAAGCGGGCGAGCTGTTAGAAGTTTGGCCCAATTTTTTTTTAGTGTCGTAGGGGAGAGATTGACCTTTCTAACGCATATTCAGTTGTACCGGCATGGCCCCACTGATTTGTTTTCAGTCGAAGCATCAAGCAGGGCAACCCGGTTCTTCTTGACTAAGCCACGTGCTCGTCCAAGGAGGGACTTTGCTTTACCCAACTTCCTTTTTGATAACAAGGCAGAAACCTCCAACCCGACATTCAAATGGTTTGAATGAAGAATGAAGAGTGCCATGCCCTATCAAGCACCTACTCAATTCTAAATCAAAAACCGTGACTTTACTAAACAAGCAAGAAAAGCACTTTAGCACTTCTTAGTAAAGCCTAAGTGCCCTTGTTGCTAAATGTCAGCTTTCTTCGCATGCTTGAGCGCATTATGCATTAATATAATACATATATATCAAGATTTCCTTGAGTTTTCAATAAGGGGCATCTATAGTAAGGGGCATTTGAGCTAAGCGATCTGCCGAAGCTGTGGGATGTCAAAATGCATTGGTAGGGGAGCATTCTGCCTTAGGGGGAAGCAACTGCGTGAGCGGAAGTGGACGAAGTGGAAGCGAGAATGTTGGCTTGAATAACGCAAACATTGGTGAGAATCCAATGCCCTGAAAATTCAAGGGTTGCTCCGCAAGGTTCGTCCATGGAAGGTGAGTCAGGGCCTAAGATCAAGCTGAAAGGCGTAGTCGATGGACAACAGGTGAATATTCCTATACTACCCCTTGTTGGTCCCAAGCAATGAAGGAGGCTAGGTTAGCCGAAAGATGGTTATCGGTTCAAGGACGCAAGGTATCCTTGGTTTTTCAGGGTAAGAAGGGGTAAAGAAAATGCTCCGAGCCAATGTTCGAGTACAAGGCACTACGGCGCTGAAGTAACCCATGCTATACTCCCACGAAAACCTTGAACGACCTTCAACAAAAGGGTACCTATACCCAAAACCGACATAGGTGGGTAGGTAGAGAATACTTAGGCGCGCAAGATAAGTCTCTCTAAGGAACTTGGCAAAATAGCACCGTAACTTTAGGAGAAAGGGTGCCTACTAACAAAGGGGGTCGCAGTGACCAGGCATGTGATAGAAAACTTTGCCATGAACAAGGAATGTATCATGAGAAGCCAATAGAGAAAAAATCACCCCACCTGCGGGAGTGATCGATCCATATGCAGATTGATCGATCCATGATTATAATGGTCGATCCCAATAGCAACTTGAAAATCTTTAAGTCGGGCGGATATCACTCACAGGAGTTGGAACGATCGATCCTGGGATCCAAGGTTGATCCTCAGGTCAGGCACATGTCCTGGTGGCGAGGAGACTAATCGATCAAGCAGAAACTGGTTGATCTTCAACTTGTACGCAGCTTCTGATGTTGTGAGGGATCAATCAATCCAAGTGTAGATCGATCGATCCTTGTATACTGTAAAAATGCCAAAATTGCTCCAATTTCTCTAATCCATGCCTCGTGTGCTTAATCCCAGTTTAACCTATTTTGTATCTGCAAAGACTCTAAAAACATGGAAAAAGTGAGTTAAAAACTGATAAAATAGAGTACAAGAATTCTCCCAGACTTAGCTTCTTGCTTGTCCTTAAGCAAGAAAAGAATAAAAAGAAAAGTGTAATCAAGGACCTCATTTGTCATTAGAGTACTTCAAGTTAGTTTGTTTAGTAAACAACATGTAACGTACCTGATAGAACTGAGACCATCTTAAACTACCCCCAAACTTAGCAATTGTCCCAATCGAACTCCATAATCCAAGTGAGCAACCCAAATGGCCTATACCGACTTCCTAAGATCTCTAGGTGCAGTCTCATCGAGGCGATATCGATCAAAGGACACATGGGCTTATCTTCCAACCTCAAGACGACCTTCTATATGGTTCTTTTCCTCTCATTTCATTTTCATTGCCAATTAACTCATATTTTCAATTGGTCGGTTTTTAGTAAGTCAAAGGGTGTAAGCAAGAGTAGCGTCATTAGAGTTCTCTACTAACAATAATTAAGAAAAGGGTAGCGTCAATATAGTTTTCCTCAGCCTACCATCATTACTTAAGAAAATAGCAGTATCACTGAAACACTATTCCCTCAGCCTACTAACAGTGCATACAACCTTGTTATATAAATACTCAAAATGATAAAGAAAAGACAACCAGATCCGATGCATACTAACCCTCTTGATAAAAAAACTAAGTCAGGTTAGGTGTGTAACCGACATGAGATTCTTACAATACCCACTAGCGTATGGGTAATACTGAGAAGTTGCATAGTCTCCGAGATTTCCAATATTCAATCAATCTCTGCCAGGCTTGAATCAATGGTACTTAGTTCATGACAGTGCAATAAACCTCAAAAATCATAGTTCTTACAATTGGTGTTTAAACTCAAAAAGACTCAAGAAAAATATAAACATGTCTCAAAATGCAAACAAAAAGAAAAAGAAAAATACTTTTAGTCATAGAAAGTGTCCTTCTCTAGACTTACTTCACACCGTCTCGGTGTGAGAGTAAGCCTAAAGGAAGCACAACATATGCAGAAAAATAAGATAAGAAAAGTACAACAATCAAAAAAGAAAAAGGAAAAGGGTAAGAAGGATGGTCAAACTCTGATCCTACTGCGGGCTGCTGCTCTCTTGGTTTCCTGGAGCTCGGGGATGGTAAGGTAGGCGGTGGTCTAATGTATGGTCTTCCTCCCAGTCATCTGATGCGATACTAAGCATATGTCCAACAACATCGGGTCACATGAGCAGCTCTGGTGCTTGTCTCTCCTTGACTCCCTAAAGGATCGCCTTGGAAAGAAGGCACTGGCATCTTGATCTTCCTCACTGCATCCCACATGCATCTCATCATCGAGTGCTTTTTCACCTCACTGTCGTAAACCCATCGTCTCCAATCCCTCTAAGTAAAATCATCAGAGAAAGGAGGGAGATCATACTCTACAGTATACTCTAGAATGCTGTGCTCCATCATGGAGTGCGGCTGCTCAGAAGGCTGAGGCGGCGAGTCTGCCTGATCCTCATATCAACGAGAAGAGGTCCAACAAGTAGGGCGAAGAGGCTCAATCTCAGCAAGCTCCGGTTGATTGATATGGGGCTCAAACTCCATATTAGAGCGACAAGTAACTGAAGTGATCTCTGGTGCTGGAAGCTTACACGAGCAAGGCTGCCAATCTCGAGCATAGTGCCTCCACTATGTCATCTTTGTCAGATACGTGCAATTGGTCATGAACCTATTGTCTCTGTCAGTAGTGTACTAGGCGATCCTCTGAAGCGTCTCCCTATGAGAAGCTTGGCGAAAATATACCTACAGTTGATGTCGAGGCTTGGATGAGGTGGGGGAGGAACATTTCCATAAAGATCATGCAATACTAGGGAAATTGCATAGTACAACAACATAAGATCGTGTTTGGTAACTGCTGCAGACTCCTCCTCGTCCTTGGTATCCACCATCTGCCAAAATATGCCAAAGAATTGACTCCACGAGAATCAAAGATTGCAGTATTGACTACTCAATTCTACTTCAAGTTAACTATAGCTCAATAAAAGAGTGATTGCAACTACTAACTTAAGCAAATAAAATGATATGAAATTTAATAATAAAAACACCAAACATCTAGAATTCATCAAGAAATAAAAAATCAAATCAGAAAACTATTTAGGAATACATTTACCCAATTCTCCACTCAAACATAAATTTATAGCAAACCCACTATCATGGTGTTGACAACTGTGTTTAGCAACCTAGAATCCTAAACTATCGTTTTGTCCTAGAGATGTAAGCATGCATTATCTAATTGTTTTAATATGTCCACAACTAGCCTTGATATATGATACAACGAGTTTTAACCCTATATCCTACTGCAAGTGCACAGCAAACGAAATAGTATTTAGGGATCGAATCCACGAAGACCAATTATCACACTAGCGATTGTATTATTTAACCAGAGCTAAGAAGATGAATATTATGATTGAAATTGATTGCAACTAATGAACGTAATGTAAAACAAATATTAAAGACATCAAGCTTAGGGAATTTGTAAGGAAATCAAAGGCTAGGATGAGGAATCTATTCAGGGAAGTTCAGTTCTGTTCTCGACTCAGAAATAACTATTGACTAACCTACTCTCGCAGTGATAGCCACTATGTTTAGATTCTAGAGATCCTAACTCTCGTTGGTTCTAGAAATCTAACCACGCAATATCTACGGTTCCAAAATGTCTACAATCCAACCTAGCATCAACTTTCGTCGGTAGTGAAGGTATTGCTTACCCAGAAAGGTTCTGATTCTTATCAAACTTATGGGATGACAAGCAACCTAAGAT